>MU193405.1:0-22576 GCA_016904865.1 Pissodes strobi | reverse complement strand
AAGGGCTAGTTCTAAAGTGAATTTGAAAATAAAACAAAAACCTTTAGCATTATATTATGAATATTTTACTCGAAAACAACTTAAAGGTCATAAATAAACAAATATATACATTTAAAGTATTTAATTCTGACAGTGCTAGAATATGGACAATTTCTGTCAGTGCTACGTATCGACTTCATACAATATCAGAACAACAATCCTTATAAGACTAAAGAACTGTATAAACAATTATAATCCTAACAAATATATGGTTATAAATACAACCTTGCAGCTAACCACAGTTAAATGTTTGTTGAAGTTTCTACGGAACCGCTCTGTGTGAGCTTGATTAACTGAGATAACGCTGAGATGAAATACCGTAATATACAAGTAATAATAAAGGGATACATATTACCTTAATGTCCACAATAAGCTACTATGTAGAGGGTGGCTCGAAGTCGTGTCTATGTATGGGGAACTCGAAAACCGTAAGAGATACAGTGTCGGTCAAATTCAGGCAAAATTGCGCATTTAGGTGCTAAACAATATGCCGTTTAGAAAGTTTTAAAATTCCGAGTATTTCCGGAGATATCCGGAAAAAACCCAAATTTTGAAAAATCGTTTTATTTTTTTCTTGGGCTTATTTAAAAACAGATTTCAAATTAAATTGCACTTTTGCATTGCCACTTTTTCCGCTCTATCCAATGATGGTATCCAGTTTGAAATCCCACGTTTCGTCTTCAAAGGATCATCATCAACTTTCTTCGTTCTTTAGATGGTATTGGCGTTATTAATATGATTATGTGTTTTTATTTTTATTTCTTCTTAATTTTTTTTTACTTTTTATTAAAATTTTTTTATTTATGTATTTTGCTTAGGCGTAATTTAAAATAATTTAAGGTAGGTACTTTCAAAATTTTTATATTCTATAAAAATATTTTATTTTGTTTTTGTATTAAGTGGAAAATTGTAGCGTATATAGGATATATTTATTTATAAGCAAAATTCCAATAGGTGTGCTTTTCTATCAAAGTACCTATAGTATTAGGTAGTACGATTATAAATTATTGATGTTCTCTATTAAATATTTTTTTTTAATTGGTTAACAGTTGAAAATATCCTAACTTTGCACTAAGCAACTTGTTTGAGTAATAGATCATGACCATATTTTCGTAAAAAATAATTTCACTATTTTTTATTTTTAATACAGGCTCCAATTTTCCACTTAATACAAAAAACAAATAAAATATTTTTATAGAATATCAAAATTTCAAAAGTACCTACCTTAAATTATTTAAAATCACGTCAAAGCAAAATATATAAAATAAAAATAATAAAAACATAATAAAAATGAAAAAAAATAAATAAATAAAAACACATACTCATATTAATAAGGCCAATACCATCTGAAAAACGATAAAAAAAATTAAAGTTCGTATTTTAAAAAAGAAAGTTGATGATTCCTTGAAGACGAAACGTCGGATTTCAAACTGGATATCATCATTGGATAGAACGGAAAAAAATGGCATTGTAAAAGTGCAATTAGATTTGAAATCCGTTTTTAAATAATCCCAGGAAAAAAATAAAACGATGTTTAAAAATTTCGGTTTTTTCCGGATCTCCGTAAATACTCGGAATTTTAAAACTTTCTAAACTGCATATTGTTAGGCACCTAAATGCCCTATTTTGTTCTTAATTTGACCGACACTGTATCTCTTACGGTTTTCGAGTTCTCCATACATAGACACGAATTCGAGCCATCCTGTACATACAATAGGTATATTCACCAGTTGACGAGCAACGTTCAATCGTTGAGCCGTTTATCTTCCAATACAATTATATTGGCTGCAATTACGAATCCAGAACCTTTAAATTTTTTAGGTTAATGTCAGTGACTGTATTATACCTAGTCAGTTTGCTTATTTTCTATGGAATAGTGATCAAATTAAATTAAAATAATCTGTATAACCTTGGTATATAAATTAGGGCTCGGAATTTTAAAAATAGTTATGATTTTAATATCATATTTTATAGGTAGATGTCTGGAAAATAATTAATTTGAAAGAAAATATCTGAATATCCTATGCTTTCTAAGTCTCTCCTTAGCTTCTACATACAATGTATTTCAACTTCTTGCAAATAAGAATGACTCAAGTTGGAGTGAATTGAGAATGTTATGGTCATATGCATAAATAACTTTTGTTGGTAGCTCAATGGCGTCAAGAATTTATTTTACCTTGCAGAGTAATTTGCACTGGCAAACATCACACTGCATGAGTGTGTAAGAGAAAACTTCAATTTCAGAAGTGAGCATAACAGGGATGCTTTTGTAGAAATGCGGTTTTAATGCACGCTAGAAAATGGATTATAAAACACGCTATGCAGGGCTCGCACAGGTTAAACTCCGATAAGTGGCAACCTGGTCGAAATCTGCTGACTAGTTTTTATAAAATTCGATTATTATATATCGAAATTTTAGAGATCCCTAAAATTATAGATAGGAATTTTAGGTTTGGTTATGTGGCTAACTTGTAGGAAGCACTGTGATTGGGCTATCTAATTAAACTGACGTAGTGGATATACGTTGTGACAAAAGATGGCGCGCTAGGGTGTCGCCAAGTACAGTGACTTTATACAAGACAGTGGCGACAATCGATGTATCGATTTTTATTGGCTGGGCTAGTTTTGCCTCCTCATGGCGGACGAGACAAAAATTTCTTTATTTACCTCGTATTAACGTGTTCTTTCGTATCTTGGTTGTCCCTTTTTACCTTATAAGAACGTAATCATTGGTGTAACTTTAGTTTGTTGTAAATATAATGTGCTTAAAAACATTTAAGGAGTTTCATAACAACATAAAACTTAAGTGTCTGTGTATGTGTGTTAAAGAGTAATGTAAGATATAGCGAAGTGTCTATACCCAAAAACATTAGTGTTTCTGGGCTTAATCTTAATTACAGTTACATGAATTCATTATACAACATTGCGGAATATTTAATGCAAATTATTAAACATCAAAAACTTGATTTGTGATTTTTGTGTAAGTAGTGTAACATCAACGACCCCTCATTAGAAGTTTGTAAACATCAAGATGTTTAAAGGAAATACTTTATTTTCTGTAAAATGTATATTATTTATTTTGTTGACATAGAAGCTATATTTCAAAAGTATATCCCCATTCTAATAGGCCAAAAGATAGACGTATTTTTTTTGTTCCTAAATGATCATTATCAATATCATTTGTCATAAACTAAAGGAAATTATTGTAAAAAACATTTGCTTTGTTTAAACTAAAAATGTATTCAAGGAAAAAAAAGAATATTGATAAGCTTGCAAGTAAGACTGTCACTGGTTATACTTTATAATAAACTTATTGTAGTTGTAAGCACCTCTACATTAACATAATGTGTTATGATAAGTTTAATAAATAATAAATTGGTTAATTTGAATTATAATTATTGGTCTAAAACCTGTGGTTATTAAGATTTGCTCATTATATTGGCTGCAATTACGAATCCAGAACCTAGGTTTATTTCAGTGAGTGTATTATACCTAGTCAGTTTGTTTATTTTCTATGGAATAGTGATCAAATTAAATTAAAATAATCTGTATAACTTTGGTATATAAATTAGGGCTCGGAATTTTACAAACAGTTATGATTTTAATATCATATTTTATAGGTAGATATCTGGAAAATAATTAATTTCAAAGAAAATATCTGAATATCCTATGCTAAAAATACAAACCCGCCATAATTTTGCCTCCTAATGGCGGATGGGCGGAGCTAAATTGCTGCTTGTCGCCACTCTCTTGTATAAAGTCACTGTATCGCCAAGAGTTTTTAAACGGCATTCTTAGAATGCGATCCACAGTGGGGTGGAATATTAATATAATACGACTTAAATCTCTAGATTTGAAAGCATGTTTAAATGGTTTTTGAACAGTGTATAAGGGAAGATGTTTATCGACGCGTTTCTTTAATAGCTGTAGGTTGCAGTTAGGGAGAACCAGATGTTCTGGGAGTGAGTTTCACAGTGATGCAGTGCGCCAGACAAAGGAGTCCTTGTAAAGCGATGTTCTAGTTGTCGTAGTGACTGTCTGACAGGCGATGCTGGGGGCAGGAACATCTGCCATGAAAATACCTGTAAAACAGGGAATTGAATAGAGCTTTATGCAGTTCTTTGGTGTGGCACCCCAGACGTAGGGCTGTAAACCCTTTATTTAATTCACCTTAATATAGGTCTTCCAGTTCAACATCCCTATCACCACTATGAACTGATGAAATGGAGTTTACACGAAAATTGTTATTGGGATTATTTGAAATTGCATAGGTTTTTATATCTTCAAAACTCGTTTTCACTTTTGTTCGAAATGCACCTGATTTTTTAAGTTTTTTCCACTTTGATATATTCGAATGTTTTATGGAAGGGATATTGTCTCCACCCATGCACTACTAATCAACAAAATAACCATTTTATTTTTTCATTCATTAAGAAGTTAAATGTCTGTTGCGTTAAAAATGCTTTATAATGGTTTTTAAAGAATATTTTGGCTGTATTAACGTTGCAGAATATTACTCATATGACATTTTCTATTAAATATCTCATAAGAGTGGTATAAAGCTTGTCCGCTTCGCTAAATCTTAATACTCTTATCGAGCACATAAATAGAGTAAAAATGTTTATGAAGCTTTTTTGCTCTATACGAAATATCTTGTAGATATTCTCGGAAGCCCTTATAAGTAAACTTATCAAGGATGCTTTAGAAGTGTTCTTACAACCAATAACTGTCGGCTATTTGCTACTAGGGCAAAATTGTGATGACGAAGAGCTTACTACAACAATTTGGATCATTTAGAACTCTTATGTACCTTTTATAAGCTAAAATTGTTGTATAGGCAGGAACTTTGCTGTTGGGATACGTCAAGTCATTAATTCTGCAATTTATTAAGTAAAAAATATTATAGTATATTATACAATGCTTTTCATATATATAAGTAGTAAAACTATTATTGTCTCTTTAGGTCCCGTTGTTGGAAAAAGGCACATTCAAGCGTTACTTTTATTTTTCGGCATCACCACTGAAATTATGACCCGGTCAAGTCTCACTTTATCCATTGTTGCGATGACTGATAATTCCACATCAATAAATCCAAATGTACCTGTAAGTACCTATATTATTTATTTTATTGTTTTTGATTACTTACATACGAGATAAGTGATATGCGATATCTGGATATTCTTCTATAGTATGCTACTTGAATATATAGGTAGATAATATCGTGAAATGCAAATAAAAGTAACGGATGATCACATATCAGTTAAGTTAAAATCATATAAATAATAAATGCACGTGTACATTTATGTCACAAAAATACACAATGATTTAACTACATGTTTTAAATAACGTGCACCCAATTTGACGGATGTAACGGATTTGACGCTGTTTTAATTTTTTCCCCTATTAGATTCACACCAATGGTCCGATATTTTTCAGTAGATTTCAAAAATGTAGGGTCGAACAATGAAAATCGCTCTACCTCGAAACCAGTTCATGTCAAATTGGTGTAATCTGCAATAATTGTGCCTTCCGAAAACTTTTTCAAATTTGTTATACGAAGAGCTAGATAAAACATTTAAAAACATGTATCTGAAGGGAAAACTCCTCGATATATGAACGATTAAATCATAATCAAATATAAACAGATTCTGTTGACTGTAGTGTAAAAACTAGGTATGACACACGTACGTTAATAAAAAAAGGTCTGGGACCCACATTCACTGTTCTAAGTCCTGTATCACCAGAGGAAGTAACGAGAATTATAAAAAGTCTAAAAAACACAAAAGGAGTGGGCCCATACGAAATCCCTGTAAAAGTTGTAAAGGCTGTAGCTGACCTAATATCTGATCCTTTAAATATAATAATTAATATCTGCCTAGAAAAGGGTAATTTTCCATCTGCTCTCAAGATAGCTAAAGTAGTACCTATATTTGAAAAAGGCGACCAGCATTGTATTGAGAACTACAGGCCAGTGTCTATTCTTACTATGTTCTCGAAAATTGTTGAGAGGGCAATATATACATGGTTACGAGACTTCCTTGAAAAGTACCAACTTCTAAACGACAATCAGCATGGTTTGAGATCGGGGCGATCCACTGAATCAGCAAGTGTGGTGTTAGTTAACTTTGTACGGAGAGAGCTGGACCAGGGTCATGCTGTTGCAAAAGTGTTCTTTGATCTTTCTCGGGCATTCGACACTCTTAACCTGGAATTTGTAAGTAAGAAGCTGCTTCACTTGGGAATAAGAGGCAATGCACTTAAACTAATCATGGTCTTCCTAGAAAACAGAAAATTTTTTTGTAGATATAAGCGGGGTTCATTCTAGTCAATACGACATAAATATCGGAGCAGCACAGGGTTCAATCTTAGCACCACTAATATTCATACTGTTTGTAAATGATCGAACACTACCAGGTATGACAATTAAATTTGCAGACGATACTTCTGTTGGAATCTCGGCTCCTAATTAAGAAGCTCTTCTGGAACAACTAAACAGGGTATGCGAGGAAATGAAGGCGTGGTGTGAAAGAAACAAGCTATCCTGAATGAGGACAAGACGGTGATGGTTCACCTGATATTTTCTGGGCACTTTCAATTTTGGTTACTATGTGACTAGAGAAGGACAATTTAGAATAAAAAATGGCTCCGAGATCCTTTTGCTCAGTTACCCTAGGAAGCTTATTATTATTTAAAGAGTAGTCATATTCAATAGCACCATGATTCAGGGTAAATGACATACACGCACATTTACTTACATTAAGGCTAAAGCCATACGCATCACACCAGCTTGCCACCCCACAGAGGTCATTTTGCAATGACTCACAATCACTGATGCTGTCGACCCGAAAAAAGCACTTGAAATCGTCAGCAAACAGTAGCCCCCTTGCATCTTTAATGTTACTCATTAAGCCATTAATAGCTATCAAAAATAGGAGCGGCCCAAGATTGGAGCCCTGGGGGACCCCAGAGGTACTGGTGAATACTGCAGACCTGCACCCCTTAACTTCCACATACTGACACCTATGACTCAGGTAAGACTTGATCAAGTTTACAATATATGGAGAAACATCCAACTCTGCCAGAGATCTCAATATCACGCAATATCTCACCCTGTCAAATGCCATTTCCATATCAGTGTATATAACATCCACTTGAGACTTACAATTTTATAGCTTCATGGATGTATTGGCAGACGGAGGCGAAGTTTGTAAAAGTTGATTTTCTAGGCAGAAAACCATGCTGGCACGATGTAATACGGCCAGAAACCTCATCAAAGAGGCGTTCGAAGATAACCAATTCAAAGACTTTGGAAATTGAACTCATGATACTAATTGGCCGATAATTTTTTATATCATCCCTTGAACCAGTTTTGAAAATAGGGATGATTTTGCTCACTTTCCATTTATCTGGATAAGAAGACGTTTTTAGAATTAGATTAAAAAGAAAACTAAGTGGTTTTGACAGATGATCAAGGCAGCCCTTCAGAATAAAGCCCGGAATTCCATCAGGACCAATAGCCCTATTAGGTTTGATTTCCCAACTGCCTTCGTAATTTCATCAACGGAGATTGGCCTGCTGCAAAAAGATGCCATTGGAGTCGCAGTCCCGCAGCCCACATCAGCATCATCAATGAACACCGATTTAAAAAAAATTGCAAAACCGTCAGCCACTCTCTGAGACCCCAAATACTCCGTGCCATCAAGAAACATCTCCCCCAGAATGTCAGGAGACCCTCTCAAGCTCTTTACGTAAGACCAAAATGCCCTGGGGTTAGTCCTTAAGGCAGCTTCAACGTCGTGAAGGTAGTTGGAGTGGGCAAGTTTGATTTTAGCTTTCACATTTTGCCTCATGATGAGATATTTGAGCCTTCAGTAGTGTGACTTATATTTTTTAGTTTTAACAAAAAGCTTATATTTTTGCTTAATAAGTGTAATTATTTCATTAGTATACCACACTGGGTATTTTTTATCTTTTTGAGTTGATTTTGGGATGCACTTCACAAATATGTTTTCAATGATAGAGTAAAAACTTTTCACAGCCACATCCGCAATCCCTTCCAGGCTCTCCCAATTCTGCTCCGAGAGTAGTGTGTACAACAAATAAAAATTTGCTTTCCTAAAACTGAATTTGGTGGTTGACATGGTTTTACAGTATTCAACTCGTTGGTTTATTTGAACACATACACTTAAACAAGGATGATGATCATCAATTGGCACCAAGTCGTCATCCCTTTCATCAACCTGAACACCCTCGAATGTGGCGATAACGAAATCAAGGATCACACCATTGTGATTACTGACCTGATTTTCCTGGAATAAACCATTAAAAGATATAAAAGACTTAAGAACACCCCAATACTGCATTACAGGAAAGACGATTCACATAGCTAGATATGTTGAAGTCACCAACTATAACATACTCGCCATTATTTACGTTTGGCAAATTGGCCTCAATCTTTTCAAAGAATTGTTCATACGACTCAACTGCACTATTAGGAACAAAATAAACAACTATTAAATATAGCTTATAATTTGGATTAAGTATTACTTTAATACACAATGCCTCCTGATCGTCATCAAAGATTTTCTCCTCGGTTACGATAAAGCTGCTTTTGACCGCCAGCAGCACACCACCCCCCTGAAATTTGCCAGTGATATCCCTATCTCTGTCCTTCCTAAAGACAATAATATTGTTAAGAGAGAGTTCTGCATCACCTATTGATTCATTCAACCAAGTTTTGGTTAAAACAACAAAGTCATAATCATTCATTAACATATTAAATTTAAGTTTATTTAGTTTAGTTTTGACACCCTGCAGTTTTGATAAAAAATCAGTAAATTATTATTTAGGTGGTGACTAGATCTGTTTGTACCTGATGAAAATTTGCATCAGAAACAATACCTGCAACAGAGAGAGACAGATCAAGGTCTCGATCGACATCTGCAAAAGAGTCACCGACCACAGAAACATCACAGGCAGAGAGTGATAGATCAGGTCGATCATCAATGGCACCTAAGCCATCCCCAGTTGAAGATATACTAGCTGTACTCAGTCGTGTAGAATCTATCATTAATTGCGATCAATGATTATTTTCTTTTTCGTCAAGATTAATAAATATGAGATTTTTGTTAGGAGTACAGTTTATGCCGGTGCCAATATCGCCAGATAACCTTATATTAGAAAGCCTCCTGTCCAAGACATTACAACTATCGACAAATGCCATTTTATTCGAAGAGAAATCATTTAACCTCAGAACTAAATTACTTAGCCTATAATTAAAATCAGTACAAATGTTTGAATTTTTAGAACACATAGGTATAGATAAGACAATAACATTAGTATGGACGCACATTTTTAGTCTGTTTACAATGTAACGAAATTTTGGAAACAGATTATTATGGAAATTATTATATCCTGCCAGGAGAATCAAATAGTCATCTTTATTAAAGTTTTTACATTAACCGTCGGCATTTTTCCAGACATCCTCGAGAAGAGCAAACGGTTTGATAACGCTTTGAACTGCATATGATTCCCCAAGGTCCCGTCTCAATTTGGAGTCCAACCATCTACCCATCTGATCACATAGGAGAAGTATGCGGTTTTTCTTCTGCTTTTTCATTGAATTGGCCGGCGGAGTAGACAATTTATTATTTACAATAGCATGGATGCATGTAACTGACTCGGTTTGGGAACACTGAGAATATATTTAATATTTACATAAATAGCCTAAATAGGGTCTTTGAAGTTTATTTTGGTATTTTTATAAATTTTACTACTTTAATTTCAATGCTTAAAATAATTGATATATTCATATTAGAAAATTCAGTGGCGCCTTTGCCCAACCGTCTACGCTACGACCCACGCCTATAAATATTATCATAGCTAAGTGAACCAGGTATATGAATCGGTTACTAATTAAATAATCGCGTTACGCATGTCTAAGTTTACTTTTTTTCTTATCGTTCGAAAACGTCAACATTCACTGCCTGTTGACAGACCGCAAAACTTGTCTTTCTGGCATTACTAAGAGTTGCTAGAAAATCGCAAATAACAGTCCAATAATATTACGTTTCTGACCTAGGTCGGAAAAAATAATCTTCCCGGTCTGTTTCGTCTCATTCAAAATTATTAATATTTTCTGAATATGGATGGCTAAAATATTCATTTGGGTTTTCTGTTTTAAGCAGCGCCTTTAGAATTTCAACTTCTCACCCATTTGAAAAAAAAAATAGAAGGAATTTTTATTTATGACGTAACACCTAACTTTTACGAGACGGGCAGAATATTCACTGGTCGTTTTCCACATCGCTCCATCTGTACGAGATTTCTGAGCTTGTAGCTAATTTGCAGTAACAGGTAGCGTGAATAACAAAACTCCATCATTCACATATCCCGGAAGAAAAGCAAATTACAACTCTTGTTAAAATGGTAGCCAATCTCCAATAATCTATTATTATCCATGTCGCGAATGTTTGTGGAGTATCTGCTTCTACCGGTAAGGAGTTTTGGAAACCAACACATTTTACCCATACAAAATCCAAATAGCACATCAGGTAACAGAAGATGCCTCGGACAGGAGGGTGGAGTTTTGCGAAATAATGACGTAGATAATTTCGAAAGATCCTACATATCTCCACATCATTGTTACATAACAATTTAGCACGAATATGTAACAGATAGAAGTAAAATAAAGTCAGTGATTCCACCCTTAATCTTGCATGATTTTCGAACGACCAGTGCCTTTATCGAGCTATTAGTGGAATAAACTGAAACAAGCTAGTTGTATACATAATCTCAGTCACTAGATTGTATCGTATTCTACATCGCTATCAAGAAAACATTTAAGTATATAGCAGTGCACTTCAATTAAATCATTTACCTTGCGAATAACATCCTTTTTCGGCGGTAATATACCTTAAAAGAATTGTTGGATGCCTTTGGACGAATGGCAATAAATGAAAAGGATATTCTTGGAACGTTGCCAGATATTATATTCGCTAATAATCGTCCTGCGATTTTGACGTGGTTACGATTTAGGCCAACTGGAAAATACATAATTAATTGATATGCTACCCTTGTTTTGTTGTTAAACGACTGTTTTTCGCTTTCGCTTTAATTATACGCAGTCAGGATGATTTAGCAAATGCGTATATTCCCTAACTTGGCAACGTCGCTCGAACTGCTTTGCAGTATTAAATATATGGTTTTAGCAAGGTAAAAACGGGTCTAGCGTAAGGTACGTTTAGGTTCGATTCGATTGAATGAGTTGAACAGATTGAATGTTAGAAGTTTTAAATGGCGCCGGCCGGAACGGTCAGCCTTCATCTTTTCGACAGCCTTGTTCTGCCGATGTTGGAGTTCGGTAGCATTATTTAGTCCCAGTATTACAGTGTTTGGATAACACTTATCGAGAGGGGGCAGAGAACTTTATAGGAAATATGGTGTGTATCCCCGCAGAGGTTGTGACAACGATTACTTGTTGGGGAATCTTTGGAAGGCTGTCCCTAGAAAATAGAAGAATTAAAATACTTTTATGTACTTTAGTCCAAATATTAAAAGGGAATATAGATTGCCCGGATATTCTGAGCCAGCTACCTTTTTCAATAAATAGAGTTAACTCCCGAAGCACAAATACTTGCTACCTCGCTCACTCCCGCACGAACTTGTACAAAAATTCACCAATTTTTAGAATGTGCTATTGCTTTAATTTGTATGCCTCAGATATTGATATCAATGCAAATAGTCTTGATAAATTTAAAGAATTGATTGATGGAAGATTGAGAACAGTCAGTTGATCGACAGGACATTACCTCTATACTTGCTACGTATTTATAATTTTAGTCTCTTGACATATTGTATAATTTTGACTATGATATGATTAGGTGATAAGGATTTGTGATATTTTTATAATAAGTCAGTATCTGTAATTGGCGCTTTACCACTGTTGATATTTGTATGAATAAATAAATATAAAGTGCACAAAAGAACCTCAATTAGGTCTCAAATCTAATTGAGATTATGGTATCGCACTTAAAATAATGATAATATTCTCTAAAATAAGTATCACCCAAATTATAAGGTCATTAACCTCCTACAGCCTAGTTGCTATTTTTTAAATATTTCCAACTAAAATCTAAATTTTTGAAGTTCTGACTAAATTAAATAAGAAAATCAATTATAAATTAATCCCATGGCAGCAATAATATCATTGGAGAAATATACAGTTAATAATAATAATAAATCAAATAAATTAACCTGTTAATAGATTAAATGATGAATGAAGATTTACTGGAGAAATCCAAATGAGCTCAATTCGGTAAACTTCCAAAGTATGAATTAGTTAATGTGATAGTTTTTAAGATATAAATTCTACGTTCAGAATAGGTATGTTAAGGTCTAAGGTAAGGTAAAGAGAATATCAACCACATAAATCTACCATTGAAAGGGAAGAAATTATATTTCTAGGTTTGGCAGCATGTATAAAGCGCACATATTAGAATAAAATATGTTTTTTTTTTATCTATGCGTCACAAACCGGCACTATAAGGGATGTAGATTTGGTATATGTTTTATAATATAGAACCATTGAAATGACTGTAATTAATTTCAGCTTATTACTAGCATGAATACATTTACCTTCAAATCTGTCAAATATAGTTTAAAGCGCCGCCGTTTAGCTTAAATTGATGTGTATATCCATTTGTAAAGTCGATTCTACGTTTCAGACATACGACTGGTCAGACACAAACATAATTCTTTCATCCTTCTACTGGGGCTACATAGTGTTTCAAGTGTTGGCAGGCCAGCTGTCCAAAATCTACGGACCCAGATGGATACTGTTTGGCGCTATGAGCATTAATTCCTTAGCAACGTCGCTCGTACCATTAGCAGCACAACTTCTTGGATCTAAAGGGGTCATGGCGTGTCGCATTCTGCAGGGGCTCAGCCAAGGGGGCATAATTCCTTCTTGTCATACAATGCTCGGAAGATGGGCGCCGGAGAATGAAAGAGGACGAATGTCTACGTTCGTGTATTCAGGTAAGGGTGTATGGGTCTTTGAATGGTCAACAAAATTGACTGATCGTTAATCATGTTTAATATTAATTATTCCGTTATCTATCTATAGTTGGTTTATAATGCTCCTGTGGTATTTATCTGAACGTTTTTGATTCCTCTTGCATTCTCTCTACATATCCATATCACTTCAATTGTTTTCGATAATATAATAATAATAATAATAATAATAATAATACGTTTATTTAAAAAATCAAAAAAATTACAGTATTTCTTATAAATACACATACAAATTCTTCTATATATAAACGTACGATAGTCGTTAAAGCACGATTATGCTTGTTGACTAAAAAAAAATACAAAAAACTATAATTGACACACTTCTAAACTGTTAAAAAATCACAGTACCTATATTTTATTTTATTTAATATAAATTAGATTTACAAGTTTATTACATTTCTCTCTATTATCCAATATCCATACTTTTAAATTTGTGAAATTTTTGAGTATTTTGAATTTCATATGGTGATGTATTATATATTCTAGGTGCAAAATATTCTACTGAACGTTGTGATATAGTTTTTGAGAGAAAGCTGTATTCATAGTTAACGTTCTTTCTCGTAAAATGAGTAGATATTTACTTTTTCGTTCAGCATAATTTTACCCTTATGAACGTTTTTTGCAATTTCCAAACAATAAAGTTGGCTTATATCTAGAATGCTGGTCTCTTGGAAAAGCAAGTCTGTGGGGTAGGTTCTCCTCCTGCAATAGATTAGTTTCAGGAACCATTTTTGCATGTTACCTAGGGCTTTTAAATGACAGTCCGCTACTCCACCCCAACCTAAAATCCCATACGATAGATGCGACTGTACTAGGGAGAGGTAGAGCAATCTGAGCTGATCTTTTTCCAAGAATTCTTTAAGATAGCGAAATTTAGGCAGCAATCCACGTATTGATTATATTTCTTATTTGCAAGTCCCACTTCATGTGCCGGTCAATAGTGACTCCTAGGTACTTAATAGAGGTTGATTCTGGTATTTCCTCATTATTATTTATTTTTAGAGAACCAAAATTTGGCAAATGGTTCCGATAAATGGCCAAAGGTAAATACTACGTTTTATCATAATTTAAGGTTAGTTTGTTTACTTGAAACCATGCTTGTATTGTTTTAAAGTCTTGTTCAGCTAGATGTTTTAGCTCATTCCAAGTATCTGCAGAGTAGAAGATGGCAGTGTCATCAGAGAAACTTGTGATTTTACCCACAGTTTTTTATGTTAATAAATCATTTATGTAAGTATTAAAAAGTAACGAACCAAGGACAGTGTCTTGGGGTACTCCATAGTTTACTTTCCTTGTTTCGCTAGTGACACCATCAACCTCAACATACTGAGATCTATTTGTCAAATAACTTGTGAGCAATTTAAGAACCTTTACCCTCAAACCACATCTTTCCAGTTTCGATATCAGAATCTGATGCGAGACCGTGTCGAAAGCCTTAGAGAGGTCCACGAAGATGCAAAAGGTGCGCTTACTATTGTCAAAAGCGTCTGTAATTTTAGAAGTTAAATTAAGTATTGCATCCTGTGTCGATTTTCCCTCTCTAAAACCGTATTGACTGTTTGACAAAATCTTAAGTTTAGTTAAAAAATGCACTACTCTATTTTTTAGGACCTTCTCAAATATCTTAAAAAGAAAAACAGATAATAGAGACACGGGTCGGTAATTTATGACTTTGTCTTTTTCTCCTGTTATAAAAAGCGGCTTAATTTTTCCTGTTTTTAGGCAGTCTGGAAAACAGCTTTCCTGAAAGCAAAGATTTATTAAAAAGGTAATGGGTTGTAATATTTCATCTTTAATTTGCTTTATGGTCTCTGTTTTGACTTCATCCCAACCCGGACATTTTTATCTTTTAAATAATTTATGGCATCTAAAATTTCTTTTTGATCCACAAGAAATAAACACATGCTGTTTTCCAGTCTGTCAATATCGTCTATATTATTATTACAAACTGGTATTTTTTCTGCGTAGGTTTGCCCCAAAGTGCTGTAGCGTCTGTTAAATTCATTGGCAATTTGTTTTTTGTCTGATAAACAGTCTCCATCCTTTGTTTTTTACAGATTTGATTTTGTGTTGACTTTTTGACTTTCCACAAATTGAATTTACGACATTCCACACAATGTAGATGAATAACCTTTGCTTTTATCAATTTGGTTCTTTACATCTTTTCTTTTTGCAGTTTCAATCAAAATTCTCAATCTATTTTTGTAGCTATTGTATTGACCCTTTAAAACATTATTTGCTGGGCTCTGGACTATAGTTCAAGCCGGAAATAATAGTCAGTGACTCATTTTTAGTTTTAGGGCGCGCCTCGAGGGGTAAGGGAAGAGAGAAGGAAATTCCAGTGGCCGATACAATTGCTTTATAAATTAATATGTTATAATAACTATATAATAGAAGTAGACTTAGGCAAATATCCACTTAAAAAAATAAAGTTTATGGACATAAATATGCATGATTTTAGTCTAAAATATGCAAAAAAACGTATATTCAAAATTATTCCTAAGTCGAGTAATAAGCAACAAAATTGTACTACAAACAAATAGTACTATGTATTCATTAAGGCCAGGAAAAAAAGAGTCATATGCACAAATTCGACACGAAAATCTAATGCCACCAGGAATAACATCAACATATGGACACGGCATATTTACCTTATAATCTTGGGTCGACATCCTTTCATTTGGGACAGTCAATCAATAACCAGCTTTTTCAAATTTTACTGTTTTAAACGTCTGGGCATCTGAATAATACTTTTGGCAGTTCGTATAATTTAAAATAATAATATGCTTTTTCATCGTCTAAAATCCGTTTAAAAACGATTTTAAATGGCAAAATTGTATAAAAATCCGAAAATTCGGACTTTTTTAGGGCGATAGCGGCTTCGGACGAATTTGTCGTGGATTTTGAAGCGAAAATCAATTTAAATTCAACCGTCTATTAAAAATAAGCTGTGATATGGATCCAAATACACTGCGAATATAATATAATAAAAATAATACTTTTGACAGTTCGTTTAATTTTAAATATGCTTTTTTAGCGGCTTAAATGCGTTTAAAACAATTTTAAATGGCAAAATTGTATATAGTACTGTCCTAGCGGCTAGAATCGGTTTACATATAAAAAATGTGCAGATATGTAAACCGAAAAAATTAGGAAAAACTCTTAATATATAATTAGCCATAACGTTACTGTAATATTTTTAACCTGTTCTGATTCTGTTTAGCCCGTTTTGGCTATTTCTAGTCACTTTTGGTTAGTCGTTCAAACAACTTTCCGTTAGTTCCAACTTATTGATGTGCAAACATCTTACGCGGCAGTATGAGGGTAAATCTCGGCAAATGGGACGAAAATGTTTAAACCGATTCTAGCCGCTTGGGGGTTTAATATACAATTTGCCATTTAAAATCATTTTAAATGGATTTTAGATGATAAAAAAGCATATTTTAAATTAAACGAACACTCAAAATTATTATTTATTAATTATTATATTCGCAGTGTATTTGGATCCATAGCACAGCTTATTTTTAATGGAAGGTTGAATTTAAAATGAACTTTAGCTTCAAAATCCACGAGAAATTCGTCAGAAGGCACGGCTATCGTCCTAAATGGTCGAATTTTCCGGTTTTTATACAATTTTGTCATTTAAAATCGGTTTTAAACGGATTTTAGATGATAAAAGAGCATATTATTATTTTAAATTAAACGAACTGTCAAAAGTATTATTCAGATGCCCAGACGTTTAAAACAATATTGAGTCATAGCCCTTTTCTAAAATTTACAAAATTTGGTTATTGACTTTCCCAAATCTAAGGATGTCGGCCCACGATTACTAGGTAAATAAGCTGTGTCCATATATTGATGTTATTTCTGATGACATTAGATTATCGTGTCGAATTTGTGCAGTGAATTAATCCACTCCGAAGCTGCCCGTAAGAATTATAAAATAATCCTAACTAATATTACAGATGCGAATGTGTTTGTTTGTTTGTTTCTTAAGCTTTCGCGCATAAACTGTTCCGATCATCATAAAATTTTGTACAGATATTTTCAAGAGTATAGCAAAGAACATAGGACACTTTTAGCTCTTACCCGAGGCTTCGTTCGCGTTGATTTTTTATTATTTTAAACTTGGTTATTAAACCTAATTTTTATTCTATGACCAAAAATCGTACAAGCAATGGCCATAGCATGTTAAAAATGCCAGTTCTCGCCCGATCACGAAGTTAAGCAACGTCGGGCGGGGTTAGTACTTGGATGGGTGACCGCTCGGGAACACAACGTGCTGCTGTCGTTTTTTTTACAACCGATGTCGTTATAGGATATATTTACACATCAGTGTCTCGACTACTACCAGATTCGCTCAATTTTTTTAGTCATTTGAACTGACTCCGATACGTTATAATTAAATTTAATCTTTTTGGTTAGTTTTGGTTAGCTGCAAAAATTCGGTTCGTTTTGGTTAGTTTTAACTTACTTTAATTTTTGCAATCTATTCCGATATGGTTTAGCACGTTTTGGTGCTTTTGGTTACTTGTGATCAGTTTTGGTTAGTCATTCAATCAGCTTTCGGTTAGCTTAAGTTAGTTTTAAATTATTTTAGTAATTTGAACCGGTTCCGATACGTTATGGATAATTTTAGTTAGTCGGCAAAAATCGGTTATTTCAAGTTCGTTTCACCTTATAAGCTTAATATTTTTAATCTGTTCTGATATGTTTTAGCCCATTTTGGTGCTTTTGGCTAGTCGTTCACTTTCGGCTATTTTCAGTTAGTTTTAATTTATTTTAGTTATTTGCACCGGTTCCAAAACGTTATAACCAATTTTAGTGTTTTTGGTTAGTCACCAAAATAAGGTTAATTTGAATTAGTTTCAACTAACTTCAATATTTTTAATTTTTTCGATACGTGTTAGCTCGTTTTGGTGCTTTTAGTTACTTTTGGTTAGCTTTGGTTGGTTATTCAATCAATTTTCGGTTACTTTCAGTAAGTTCCAATTTATGTGAGCCATTTAAACCGGTTCCGATAAGTTAAAACAATTTAAACGTTTTGGTTTAACATCTTTTGGTTAAGTTTAGTTAGTTTTAATTTAGTTTAGTCATTTGAACCGGATCCGATACGTCATATCCAATTTTGATGTTTTTGGTTAACTCTAGTTAGTCGCCAAAATTCGGTTAATTGTTAGTTTCAACTTGTTTTAGCCCCTTTTGATGCCTTTGGTTACTTTTGGTACATTTTGGTTAGTCGTTCAATCAACATTCGGTTAATTTCAGTTAATTTTAAGTTAATTTTAATTTATTCTAATCATTTGGACCAGTTCCGTTACACTATAACCAATTTTAGGGTTTTTGGTTAGTCACCAAAATTCGGTTAATTTAAGTTAGTTTTAACTTACTTCAATATTTTAAATCTATTTCGATGCGTTTTAGCCCGTTTTGATGCTTTTAGTTACCTACTATTGGTTAGTCGTTCAGTCAAGTCTCAGTAAAGTTCAGTTAGTTTTAATATATCTTAGTCATTTGAATCGGTTCCGGTACGTTATAAGCAATTTTAATGTTTTGGTCAGTTTTAGTTAGTTAGTCGCCAAAATTCGGTTAATTTGGGTTAATTTTAATATTCTTCAATATTTTTTTGAATCTATTTCGATATGTTTTACCCGTTTTGGTGCTCTTAGTTACTTTTGGTTAGTTTTGATTAGACATTCAATCAGCTTTCGATATGTTTTAGCCCGTTTTGGTGCTTTTAGTTATTTTTGGATAGTCATTCAATCATCTTTCGGTTACTTCAAGTTAGTTCCAATTTATTTTAGTAATCTGAACCGGTTCTGATACGTTATAAGCAATTTTAATGTTTTTGGTTAGTTTTGGTTAGTCACCAAAATTCGGTTAATTTGGGTTAGTTTTAACTTACTTCAATATTTTAAATCTATTTCGATACGTTTTAGCCCGTTTTGGTGCTTTTCGTTAGTTTTGGATAGTCGTTCAATAAACTTTCGGTTAGTTTCAGTTAGTTCCAATTTATTTTAGTCATTAGAACTGATTCCGATATGTTATAATCAATTTAAGTTTAAATAAACAAGCTGACACAATCTCTCACGCGTACGACGTTATGTGTGGCAAATGTAGCATGTACTTTTTCACGATTTGAGGCCCTATTTAGGAAAACAGAAACATTTTCAATATTAAAACAAAATGATAACCTAAACCCGCAAGCGCGACTATGCAACAGATCTCTCACAGGGTACATGCTCGTTTACTGTTGCAACGTTGCCACCTCCGCCCGACGGTCATAAAATATCAGTACATTTACGACCGTCGATCGCGAACCTCTGTTAAAATACAGCTGCTTCAAATGCTCCGCGTAACGCGCGTATACGGGCAACAATGAATTTGGCACGGTGCACATTTTGTGCCGGGACGCTGTGTCTGCATTTAGAATAAGCGGCATTTTGCGAGCATTTCATACCAGATTTATTGTTAAATATTAAATATTACTGTAAGCCGCTCACGTTAGTCTGTTTTCGAACTAGTGACTAACGTCACTGACTATTATTTCCGTCTCAAGGTATGCTTGATTGTACAAACGATGTTTTTCTTGTATAGAATTTAAAAGACCCTTTGTCATCCACCTTTGAATAAAAACTTTATAAATTGCAGTAAGATAAATTTTAAATTTTTTGTTATTTAGGATTACTTCTAGTATTTTCATATCTCCTAAAGGTACTATAGAATAATGATAGTCTATTGTAGATCTAATATATGTGAATATTTCCCTCATGTATAAAAAATCCCATTAGAGGATTGCAATTCTCGGAAAATTACAGCGATAATTGCACTGTAGAAACCGAAAGAGCACAGCGATAATTGCATCGTACGTATCTATGGTAATTCCATTGAAAATTTGACAGCGACAATTTATAAATAACGTCAAAGTCTAGTGAATATATAGGTATTATTAAAAATGTCTCGTTTCGGATTAAAAAAAAATCGTATTTTTGCATCTCTGTACTTTGTTTACAGTTACATGTACGTTTTTGTATTAAAAAAAGAATAAAAATGTATTTTTTTTAAAACCATGTCCTAATTCGGGAAATATTCCCCCGAATTACACTCGTGCATCAAAATAACCAGAAAATTTTGCATTCGAGCGTGTTGTCTCAGAAAAACTGCATTCGTTCATTTTCATATTTTGGAAAAAGAGCCCTCCACCTTCGGTGTCGGGCTCTTTCTCCAAAATATGAAAATGAACTCATGCAGTTTTTAGACAACACGCTGTCATGCAAAATTATCGGTAATTTTGGTGCACTTGTGCAATTACTTCCGATAACTGCATCGTTTTTGTTTAAATTTCCATTATTGTATAAAATATCATAATTTTCCAAACAAAATATCTACTTCATTTCATTAATTTTAATTTCGTCATTTATGGCTCGGTCTTGTTCTAATTTCAAAGACACTACACACATGAACAAATATTGCAACAAACAACTTGTATTTAATTTCAGGAATACATATTGGCACTATAATTTGCCTACCCATAACAGGGATCATTTCTCAGTCCTATCTCGGATGGCCTGTAACATTCTACATTTTTGGAGGATGTGGTTTTTTCTGGTGTATAGTCTGGCTTTGTTTTGGCCACAACAGTCCAGCTACTCATCCCTATATTTCTCAAGAAGAAAGATTTTATATTCAAGTATCACTGAACCAGGCTCAAGATACTACGGTAAGGGAATAGTCAAGTGATTTCATGAAACTTGAATTATGCTGTGTCGGCCCTACTAAAGTTGGATAAAAAGCCTTAACGACAGAAATGCCTCCGATCAGACTCTAAATTCGATATCTAAAAAGTGTTTATTTCATTTTTAAAAGTGGTCGAAAGTGACGTCATTTAATAAAATATCGAAATATTTTTTAAAGAAAATATATTTCTACTGACGAGATCTCTCGATAGGAAATCAAGGATTTCTGAGTAAATAATGAATAATTTTCTTGAAAAGATATTCCTGCACGATTCCTTTAAATATTTTTAATTAACTCAATTTATTACTAACCCAAACCTTGTTTTGCTACCATTTCGATATACTCCAGTGCAGTTAAGTCCCGTCGTGGAACAAAATCACCTAAAGCTAATTTTTTGGGAATATGTAGAATTTGTTGTCTAGATAAACATACTAAAAGTCCCCACCTCTCCGAGGGTGTGAAGAACCCTTAAACCACCCCAATAGGTAAATGTTTTGCTTATGAGGCAAATATCTCGGGCACGACTGATTTTTGAGAGAAAATGCTAGATACTATAATTAAAGCCAATAAAATTTCCTACAAATTGATATATACGTAAGTATAATTTGATCGATCCAGTGGCGTGCAGTAAATGTCTAAACTCGTTAATTATTTTTCAATCTCCAAAAAGCACGTCTCCCTTAGTGTAAATAGTCTTAGAATATCTTTTAAGACCACCAAACTTTAAAGTAGGTTGAATGGGTGTAAAAAGTTTAAAAAACTGACAAAATAGATTAAATCAGTGGCGTGTCATATGTACGTATCGTGAATAACTAGTAATATAATTATAAACATTTTCCTAAATAGTCCATTTAGAACAACACATATATTGTTCAAATTACATAAAACAAATACTTAAAATGAAAAACTTCAGTAGATTCTGCCAGTGGCGTTCAACAAAGTCTAGAGTTCTTGGCTTGTTATGGACTCGCATAGCACGGACTGTTATGAACGACTTGAAAATCTGAAACCTAAAAAGATTGCACGTCAAATACTGTTTTGTACAATCAAAATTAAAGTCCACACATCATCTATTTGAAATCCTCTTCGTCATCATCCTCGTTTTCAGCGGGTTGCATTAAGTTGCTGCAAGACTGTCCCTGGCATTGTCCACATAAACTCGAGCAGTTTAGCCCGGACTTTCTACAGCTACAAAGCTTTCCAGAGCTATTGGTTTATTAACCGTAGTTGGCAAAAGAAGTTCTCCCGGTTTCCTCCATCCCGAAGACGTAGGCTATAACTCATTTCCCAGCCATTCCCTGGCATTGTCCACATAGACTCGAGCAATTTAGCCCGGACTTTCTACAGCTACAAATCTTCCCACAAGCAGCCTCACAATTTCAGAATATTATTTTGAGAATGAATTCCGGAGCTATTGGTTTATTAACCGTAGTTGGCAAAAAAAGTTCTCCCTGTTTCCTCAATCCCCAAGACGTAGGCCCTAACTCATTTCATAGCCATTCCTGAATTTGATGGTACGCTCGTAAACTATGCTGAGAGGCAGCATCTGAAGTTGGAGGTAACGAAGCTAACGAGAAGTTCGCATTTAAGCTCTGCCTCGATGTATTGTTGAATAGTTGCGGAACTTAAAAAAACGAAACTCATTTAGCGTTTTGACTGTCTTCCCTGCCCCATAAAGCTCTAAGAGAAACTTTTCTCCGGCAGTGGTGATGTCATTTCTCTCTGC
>JAEQML010062852.1:0-23844 GCA_016904865.1 Pissodes strobi | reverse complement strand
ATCGCTGGCAAGTCCGATTTATCAGAATATGATTATTACATTATCTAGATTAATGGTATATATGTGTAACGCTTATAAAAATAAACAATTACTGATTGATGATGTTTCCAGGAAATAAACAAAATGATATCTAAAATGTGTATATTACTTTTGTACAAAAAACCTTTAATCGGACTCTTCTTCCGCTTCTTGTAACCAATCGGCGAATGGTTTTACTTCGCTATGCAATTTGGAGTCATTTTTTACTGTCAAAAACCATTTTAAGATTGCATCTTCACTTAGATAATCCTTCTCGTAAAGATATTTTAGTGTAAATATTACCCATTTGTCCTTAAGCTTTCGATTTGAAATAGCAACGTCCTGCAAAAAAAGTAAACAATGTTACTGCCATTTTATACTAAAATACTGTAATAACATTATTTCTAAATGTTCATTTTGCCATGTTATGTATTGGCAATAAACACCACAATTAAATTTTTTTCTCACGAGGAACATAAAGTATGATAACTTCAAACTGTGTAACTTCATCCTTTGGCCAGAGCGACTACTAGCTTTTCACTAATCATTATAGAAAATAAGGGCCGAGTAATACTGCTTTCAACTTGCAAGTAAAAACTAACAGAAAGATAATTTCAATTCCTTTAAAATGATGCATTAATCTCGATTCCTATTCCCGAGTATGTGCTTATAAGCAAATCCCAAAATTTAGGGTATATTATGATAAATTGGTTTAACTTTATCTTGCGTTATAAAGAGGGATATCCATAGTCCTACTTAAACTTGAAATGTAGGTATAGGAACAAAATCGCGTTTTTTTTTTAAATAAGCAGTACCGAACTGTAGACGTGTAAGAGTACAGAGTGTAACAGTCTGCTTTTGCCAGTGTCAAATATTTTTAAAATTTCATTTATATGCCGCATTTATGCGAAGTACATTGTTGTTTGGATAGCTTGGCTTGATTTATATTACATTACTGTAGAACTGCCAGCGAACCGATTTATATTTTTAAGAATTCTGTTAATAAAACCTGCAAATACGCTGCATTAAACTCGTCGATTCATATTTTATTGTCGGTTTGAATATTTCATAACTTTTTGGGAACCCCTTGGTTGCTGAACTCCAATTGCGGGCCGATCATTTCTGAGATCGTTAGATCGTTTTGGGACCTCTGCTTTTATCTTTCCACCCGGCTGCTGCTTTTTTGTAACATTCGGTTGTTAGTCCCGAGTAATAGGAATGTACTATTTCTTATAAATGCCAGCTGTCGATTTAAATTTTTCAAAGTTTATCGTTTTACTAGGGAATATTGTCTGGTATTTCTTGAATAACTTGATTTCAATTGTGGCTTCCGCCGTCATGTTACCCTCATAATAAACGAGAACTAAGTCGTTTGTTATCTTAGAATTATTCCTTGTATCGACCCACTCGGCATGTTTCAGCCCATCACTACTTGCAGATTTGATGTAGCGTTTGATCTCGTAGAAGGAGAAAGGCAAATCGACGGAAACCAATCGAGAGTGCTTCTAAGATTACCTTTCAAGGCGAGAAGAAGGTTTGCCGTGAGTGCGGTCTCAGAGTCTCCACATTTAGTTTGTGATTTAAATCCGCCCATTCATTGGGGATATACTGTGGTATCTCTTGGTGTTTTGACACGACCGATTTTCGGGATCTACATACTGTACTAGGTAAGCATTTTCTCTGGAATTGTTTTTTCCCCTATTGCTTGTGAAGCATGCGGACGACGCCATGACGCTAATGGTTTTTTCCCTTATTTCTAGCGGATTTGCACGTTCGTGGTATAAGGCCGAGACCGTCGAATTTCCCATAACCCTCACACACGATCGAGGTAATTATTGCTACAGTTTTTTGCCTAAACGAATGATTTAATAGCTTGGTCTGTGTTAACCTTTTTTGTGCATAGTCCGCCATTTTCTTTGCGTCCCATATGGTATCTTATCTACTCCATTTGATCAAATCCAAATTTTTAATTTAATGTAATTTTAATTTTGATCGTATGGGGAAGTTTATATCTTCTTTTAGGGGTGATTCATACATATCTTTTTTTATTCAAGTTGTCTGTACCTTAGTATCTGTTTTAGTTGCTGATGATCATTGCAAGTCCATGGTTTTTTCTGGGGGAATTTGCTTTATAAAGAAGATATATTTATGCAAGGGGGGCTATGGTTTTTTATTAAAGTAAGGGGGCTTTGTCTAATGGGTTATTTCAAGGTTTTACCAGCAGGCTACCACCTTTTACCAGCATGCTACCACCTTTTACTACTAGGCTACCACTTTTACTAGCAGGCTACAAGTTTTACTAGCGGGCCACAACTTCAATTATATCAGCCAATCTTGACACCGAGCTATCGAGTCCTCGGCTAGTTTTTCCCGGGGCCATCGAGTGGCAGTACCTGAGGTATATATATAGGTGCCCGACGCCTCCACCAGTGTTCGACGACCGGATTTGGGTATCGTACAGAAGCTTTATCTTTCATGAATGCGTTTGTTTATCCGTTTAATATAATCGCTCTTAATTTTCTTTCTTTTAATATAAATCAAACATTAACCGCCAAGCTCTGAGATAGCTCATTAATTTTATTTTCACTTATTGACTGGTTTATCGAACCAGTTAATCTAATTGCTCTGAATTTTCTCTCTTTTTAATATAAGTCAAGCATTGACCGGCTTTAAAACAGTTTCAATAATTTTATTCTTTTCATTCATTTATCGAGTAATATATCCGCTCTGAATTTTCTCTGTTTATAATATGAATCAAGCATCGACAGCTACGCTTTCAACAGTTTTATTCTAATTTTATTTTTTTTAATTAATTTATCGAGTCATTTGATTTAATTATTGTGGCCGTTCATTGCTACATATTATTATTGCTACATTTAAAATCGGTGCAGCTATTACCGCGGGAATCTACAGTTTCGTCCGCTATCCCTTTTTGCATAAATTATGTGATACACTTTCGTCCGGTGTCTTAAATATCAAATATACACTTTTGTCCGAGGGTAAAGCAGGTAAAATTGACCGTAATTTGAATTGCGGTCATGCCATAAAAAAAGGCACTATTTAGGTTGATGGGGTGTCGATCTGGTATTTGAGGGTTGC
This sequence comes from Pissodes strobi, assembly GCA_016904865.1. Lineage (NCBI taxonomy): Eukaryota > Metazoa > Arthropoda > Insecta > Coleoptera > Curculionidae > Pissodes > Pissodes strobi. The sequence continues at coordinate 20,727 of JAEQML010062852.1, read as the reverse complement.
ATTTCATTTTCATTTACGGAACGATTAACAGACATGGAAAGTGTAAAGCTTCAAAAGAGCGTTTCTAAACGCGGAAAAGTGTGTTTAATTGTAAATAATTTTAAATTTAATTACGCGGATAACCTGTTAAGTGGTGAAGTTAAGTGGAGATGCAGAATTCCAAGATGTAAGGCGGATTTATATACTGTTGGCGAAGAATTAGTGATATCGAAGTGTAACCTGACACATTGTCATGCGGAATTAAGTGCATCTGAGTTACAAAAACACTTCGTTACAGTTTCGGCAAAACGCAAAGCGTCAGAGGATATAGGACTCCAACCAAAAAGAATACTTCAGTCTGTTTTGAAAGACAATCAGAACGACTGTTTAACAGTGGAAGATTTACATTCTGTGAAAAGAAGTGTTTCTGGTATAAGAAGAAAAAGGTTTCCTACGCTGCCCAAGTCTTCTGCTGATTTACACCATGTTCTAGATAAGATCATGCCGATTATGACGAACAGGGGAGAAGATTTTTTATTAGTCAATAATTCTGTGTCAAATATAGTAGTATTTTCATGCGAAACCAATATGAAACATTTGTGCGCGTGTACCCGCATTTTCATGGATGGAACGTTCAAATATGCACCAAAGCATTTTCTTCAGGTCTTTACCATTCACGGATGCCACAATGGATATTATACTCCCCTTGTATTTTGCCTGTTAAAAGATAAGTCGACAAACTCATATGCAAATTGTTTCACATATATTTTAAATAAATGTAGAAGTTTGGAATAATGTGAAAATTATAGGCTGTCGGTTTCATCTCAGTCAAGCTTGGTGGAGAAAAATACAAGCTCTAGGATTAGCAAGAGACTACAGGGAGAGAACCGAACTAGGAAAATGGATTGGATATTGTTTTGGTCTTCCTTTCCTAGGTAAATATTATTGTGCTATATTATGTTTGCTATGTTTTCTAATTAATATTTCTTTACAGATCCAGAAAGTGTGGGTTAGTTTGGGTTAGTCTTTTTTCTTATTTTCTTAGGTAAATATTATTGTGCTATGTTATGTTTGCTATGTTTTCTAATTAATATTTCTTTACCGATCCAGAAAGTGTGGGTTAGTTTGGGTTAGTCTTCTTTTCTTAGGCAAATATTATTCTGCTATGTTATGTTTGCTATGTTTTCTAATTAATTTTACAGATCCAGAAAGTGTGGGAAAATGCTTTGCATTTGAATTAAATTAAATGAAACCCGACAGTCAGCAGTTGGTAAAATTTGCCGACTATCTGGTAGAAAATTATATAGATGACAGTTCATTATTTCCACCTGAGATATGGACCACGAGATCAGCTCCCCGCCAAAGAACTACAAATACGTGCGAGCCAGTCCATTCACATTTAAGTAAATGTTTTAATTTTAGCCATCCAAACATATTTGTATTTTTGGAAACACTTAAACTTTATCAATGCGAAATATACATACAGATGCAGAGTATAAATGGTTCCAAACGTCTAAGCAATAAGACCCAAAAAAGAGAAAATTTTTTACAAGAAAATATTGTAAAATTTAATAATAAGCAAATTTCTATGTTGCAATATGTAAAATTAACTTCTCATTATTATAGTTTTTAAAATTATAGTTGAGGTGATAAATTTTATTTGCCAACTTGATGTACCTACGTGTTTTATTGTAAGTACCTAGTATCCTAGTAATATATTTCAAACTACCTGCAGGGGAGCGGACGAAAATGTATGTTATCGAAAATTGGTACCGGACGAAAGTGTGCATATTCAGGTAAAGAGTTTCTTCACATTTGACCATTGAGTCAGGCGGGCGGACGAAACTGTATCTGCCCATTACCGCACGCATACCTAGATGTAATTAGCTTAGTTAACATCAAAGTGATCACTTCGGTTTGTAGTATTTAGTGCATTTAGTTGTAAGGCATACAGTACCGTTAACAACAGAATTGGTCTCCGTACAATCTCCATATTGTACTCTATTTATCAATTTCTTTAATAGTCCTCCGACGTTCCTGAGTCTTTAAAATTGCAAATTTTACTGTAAATTGTTGCTGTGTTTTAAAAAAAAGAACTCAGTCGCAAATATATTGTTCCTTAAATTTTAGATTGTGTTTTCTTGTTAAGTTAATCTTGAGTAATTTTTCATTTAATAAGCCAGCCTAGCCACCCTACCCTGCACAACACCAGCGGAGTTTTTCAGTTTAGTTGGACAGAACTGGTGGCGCTCTAACGACCCCACTACCGGGGCTGGGCATTTGTAACACGACTCTCCGGGGCTAGTTTTTCTTTTAATTGAAAAAAAAATCTTTATTAACTTCAAGAAGAAAAACGTGTTGCAAGAGGTCGTACAGATCCAAAAAGTGCGCCGCACTCGAAAGTTTTTCAAGGTTAATCAGTATAAACCGATAAATTAGAAAGTAGTTTTGCAAAAATATTAAAAATAGGCTTCGCCCGATTAACTATTTAAATGCTAAGAGATGAAAAAATTATATAATTATTAACAGGAATAGATTTATTTTTAGTTGCCCAGATGAGCAACCTTTTCTAAACTTAAGGCACTAAAGAACCGATAATTTTGTCACATCATAAACTACTCTCAAAAATATCAAAACAGGATCAAGCAATAAAAGGGAGCTAAATATAGCAAACTGTATTAGCGAAAATATAGTGGAGCCCTCTATTAAGTAGAAGAATAAACAACTTTGGGTAAAGGGCACCATTGTTGCCGAACGTAACAGTTGAAATGAATATAATTTCAGAATGAGAGAAATCGAATCGAACGAGAAAACCGTTAAATACATCAAACGGGTTATTGGAACAAACTTAGACTTCCCTCAGAGGCAAGAAGGGTGGCTGATATGCCAAAACCCTTACCTTATTACTGCGTATCATGCAAAACAATTCAACATCGGAGTTGTGTAGAGCGCAAGAAGAGTACCATCTATCTCGGCGACCACAGAATATACTGCGGAAAGGAATGTGAGGAAAGGGCTTGTGAAGATGGATCTTATGAGGAACAGGAACTTATCTCACAGGTAAAACAGACCATATCAGAGCTCCAAACAGAATTACACCAGAAAAACACGGCACTAGAAAGACAAAGAAGAAAATCAGATGCCTTTGTGGCCGATGTGGAGGAAGATGAACAATATTATAAATTAAAAACGGAAGAGTATGAGAATACAATCAAGACGATGGAAACAAAAGTAATTGAAATGGAAGAGCAAGGCAAGGAAGGACTCAAAAAAGAAAGAGACCAACACAAGGAAATGAAAAAAAAAAACACGAAACTTAAATAACATGAGCAAAAATTAAGTCTGCTAGAAAAAAATCTTGCTGAAATTATCATGTCCAGTAAAAATATGGAAAACCCTCTAGAGTCCAGCGATAATCGAACAAATATAAACAAAGAAGCCAAACATCGGTAAAAGATACCGCGAACAAACTGAAATAGCGAGGTTAGAAGAGAGACTTAAGGATGCAAACCCAAAGCGAATTGCAGAGAAAAAAATCTACGTCGAAGACACACACAGATAAATACAGACATGATATTAATGACCTAAAACAAAAGATAGAGAGATTAAAAACGCTAAATGAGGATCGGATAACATCTCCTGAAAAACACAAAAATGAAAACAACGAACTAAGAACGCAACTAACAATATCATTTTTTAGAACTACTGAAGCACATGATTATAGTCCAGAAGCCAAACAAACCGGCCTAAATGTAAATAGTTGCAAACAACGCAGACAACAAGTACTAATACTAGGTGGACAAAACAACTACAGCTACGGTAAAATTCTAAAATCTATAACTGATCGTAAACTTGACACAAACTCTTCAAACCCAGAGAGTAAACTCTTTGAAGAAATAACAAAACACCACCAGGTATTATCCAGAAAATTTACTAAAAAAGACTAAGATAATTTTGGTACAATCAGAAAATGCAACAAATGGGAAACGTATAGCCCGTACCACTCTTAAACAAACAAGATCAGTCAAAGCACACCAACCTTATACTGGTAGGAACCCCACTTACCCAAGAGAAAAAAGCCCTCAACCATCTTATACTAGGACAAAATCAACTCCTAAAAGATCTTACGAAGGGACATGAAGACGTTACATTCATCGACCCAAATAAAATATTAAAAAGCATACATTACAATGATCCCGCCATGATAAATGCTAAGGGGAAATGGTATGTAATGCAACATCTTTACCAGGACTGCATCATAAAAGTATAAAAATCAGCAAAGAAATCGACTCAAACAGAAACCCAAACTTAAAACGATCTGCAGACAGAAGAAAATTTATTACCCGCACATTATACAAAATTTTGAAGCTAGAAACCAACAGACAAGTCAGGAACATTTTTTATATCCCCGCCTATGCCAGCTGCCCCCCGAACACCAACAATAAATTTAACCAACAATAGTAGAAACATCAGAGACGAACTAAACATTTTGCACTTAAACATTCAGGGCATCGAATAAAAACGCGAATCATTGGGTATACTGGCAGAACAGCATAACCTCGACATTTTATGCATTGATGAGCACTGGCTGCGAGAAGATGAAATGAAATCTACACGGATAGAGAACTTTCAGGTGGCGGCATGCTACTGTTGCACGGTGAGGAAATGTGGAGGCGTATGTATTTTTGTGAAAAACGAAACAATCTTTGAAACTATGCCTTTCTATGAATCAACAGAGCTGGATTTAGAAGCATGCATTATAAAAGTAGAATCTCTAACAAAAATCAGGCAATTTTTATTGTATCTTGGGGTGATTTTAGAAGGTATCTAAAAATGCTGGAAAATCTTTTGAGCAACATTCATAAGACACAGGATGTGCCGATATTGTGGAGACGTAAATATAGATTTCCTACCATCGACCAAATCTCCAAAAGAGAAATCTGAAATAATAAAGCTGTTTCTTGAATATAACATAAAATATATATTTGAAACACCGACCCGAATCTGTCTGATAAGTTACATTGTGAACTTTAGATGAATAAATGCTTTTTGACTTTTTGATGCAAAATAAATCTATGGCTACGGACTGGTATTTTTTCAAGCCAGCTGAAACTTGCTCTCGTTAAACCGATCTTTAAGGCAAAGGTAATGCAAATGAATGACTAATGATTTCTTATCTCAGGGATAGGAGGCAATGTGTGGTGGAGAGAAATGATAGCGGTATGACGATCAAATCGTATTTGAGCCTATTAGAAGTGTACCTCATGGTTCAATATTGGGGCCTCTTCTGTACATTCTCTATACAAATAAACTTCCATGGCTAGCGCAGGATAGTGTGGTGATGTATGCGAATGATATTTCTATTTTAATGAGTGAAAGAACAGAGGTTGCAATGGAGCAGTATTTTGGGAGATCGCTAGTAACTATTTATCAATTAATGTTGGAAAATTTCAAGTTATGCAGAGACAAGGCAAACGTTAGGCTTTAAGAGTCCAATATTTTTGTCACAACCTCATTTTGTAGTACTAAAAATATCAAATAAGCATGAAGCAATATATACATTTGTATTAAAAGAAAAGAACCACTAAATTATAGAAAACGGTTGCCACTAAAGCTGAAAGGTGACAAAGAAATATAGCCAATCTAGCCCATTTCTTGATAAATAAACAAAACTTGAAAACGATGTTTCCAAAATATCTTATTGGTCCAACAGAATCTAAGATCGGACGCTAGTGTCATCTATACGTATCCAAGAAAGATGCATGTAAAATCGCAATTTGGTTTTAAGAGCGAGATGATTACTGCAGCAGCCATAAATAGTATAATTTCAAAAAAAATAATAATTAAGACAACTATTAATGCACAAGCTTTTACATTTTGTTTTAATAGTAAATCCATAAAATATATTTTTGCTTTTATAAAGTTCTTCATGTTGCACTTTTGACTATTTTAAAAATGGCGGGAATGGCCGAATCGTGATGTCGCAACCTAAATGTTATTTGTGGTAACAATAATAGTTTTTTTGTACTTCAGTTGAATCTTCGTTGATTGATAATTCAATTCGTCAGGAAATAAAGACTGGCTATTAAATGTCAATGGTATTAATTGCAATTATCATGCATTTCCCAGGTAGCACCGAACGGGTTTATTACGTATTTTAAGGATGCGTTAAAACTGTGCAATAAAACTGCAATTAAAACCAATTTGTTTTTAAATAAACCTTAAGGTTCTAATAAACTGGTCTTCAGCATAAAAGAGCCCACACTGAAAGCGGTCAATAAAACCAAAAATAAAAACCTTCATAAAACTGTATTACCTCGAGCAACTGTTTTTAAAACTGCTGTGGAGGCATTTTTAAAACCAGTTTAAATACATTTTAAATACACCCAGTTTTAAAGTGGACTTAAAAATCTTTATTAAATGTATACTTTTAAAGATAATTTACCTTATTGTTATCATAAATTGAAATTATCATGCATTTATTACTTACCTCAACCGCTTGAAGACAATCGATCATTGCGCTGTCATTTTTAATATAGTTTTTGAAGATTGGAGAGAAATATGACAATAACTGGGTGAAATTAGTAAAATACTGGGGTCCTTCAGAAATTTTTTGAGACATAATTAGAATTGCTCTTATGACGTTGAAATTTACCTAAAAGCAATAATTAAGTTATACAATAAGTTCAAGTTTAAAGAATATCGGTATAGAAAAATAAAATAAATATTTTTAAATAGCGCTGCTTGCACGGTAGTTAAAAATGATGGGAAATTTTATACAGCATCAAGAAATGGTTCGACGAATAAGCTACACGAAATCGCACAAAGCTGTATAAAAATACTTGGTATAGATAGTACAACGAAGCAACATTTATCCATTCGTAAAGATACATCTTATAACCTTCTCGGTTGGCAGAAAAATTGAATTTTATTTATTTGAAAAGCGCTAGCATGTAAAGAATACTGACTCTTGAGTTCATGAGAAGTGGGGCTTCCTGGCTTGTCAATCTAGAGAAACAGTTTTGGTTAGTTTAATCTATCTACCAAACGAAATGCAGCAAACAATATCATTGTCATGTTGATAGTCAACATAGACCACAGAAGAATTAGTAAAAGTCTGATTTTTCAACGAAATTTATATTGCTTTGCATTATTTGTACTTAAATCTGCTCTCTTTTCAGCAAAAGTCAACTTGCAAAATTCATCATTGTTCCTAATAACTTTTACAGAGCAGTAAAATTTAATATTTCTTATTTTGTCAATTGGATTATAATTCCTCCTATGCACATTTGTTCGATCTAAAATATCTTTTAATTGTAGATTATCTGCTTTTGTATTATATCTTGATTCTTTTAAAAATAGTAATTCATATAACCCCACGAGTTCCTAGATATTCAACAGTTCCCACCTTAATATTACCATTTGTAAAATATCAACTTCGTGAACTCATTGTTCATCCATCCATGTTGGCTGATCATATTGCAAATCATATTCAGTGAAATATTTATGAACACTCTTGCTATTTTTGGATATCGTTCTAAAAATTCTCTATATGCAGCCGTTCGTTCGATGATTGTTTTTCATATTTTATCTCCTGTATAGATTTATTACAAATATCATCATCATCCACCTCGTCTTTTATATAATTCTCCTTTGATGCCCCACCTACTAATTGAAACGGCTGATGTGAAGTGTATTTTGGAGTACTAGTTCGAATTGATAGCTGATAAGGTTCCACGAATTCATGTGCGTCCTCTATCTGGGCTCTTGGTTTTCAGCCACTTCACGTCTCTTGAGCTTTTCCTCTGCAATCGTGACGAGCATATTCAGAGGTTCAGTTATAGGATTCAAAATCCTGTTGAGAGCATCTTTTTCTGAACGCTCCAACTTTAATGATAAATACTTTTTCCAATGGACATGGTATGGTATGGTAGGTAGAGGAGTCGCTCGGTAAGACTTGCCCTTCAACACGTAGACCACAATTATTGATCTTTTGTGTATACCCTTCTAATTTACACGAAAATTCTCTTTCGAGAACCTCAGAATATTTTGAGGGTTGAGCTTTTCTATATCCCCGGCGCCACAAGGGCATTGTTGAGATGCCTCAACCTTTGGCGAGTCAGTGCCTGACATACGCAGAGTAAGTGCTCTGACGTTTCAGCCATAATTTGGCAGAATCTGCATTGTTCGTCAGTGGTTTTCCCCATTTTCTTGAGGTGGTACCTCCAGGGGCCACGTCCACTGAGAAGGTCTACAACCAGTTTTATCTCTTTTTTTTTTTGTAGCTTGAGAAGCTTTTTGTGTATTTAGGCAAGTGAGAGATGAGTCTTTTGGCCTGTCTCTGCCCAGGTGCATTGGCCCAATGTGTCTCTTTCCGCCTTTTTTCCCAATTTCTGGGTTCATTCATTAGTAATGCCACAGAATGGTTCAGGCCCACAAAAGGCAGTCTGTGCACCATTCCGTGCGAGCTGGTCAGCGGCTTCGTTGCTTCCCACACTCTCGTGCCCTGGTACCCACATTAGGGTGAGTATGTTTCTGTTTGCCAATTGATCTGCAGCCATCCGACAATCCCACACTAGGCAGGAGTTGATGCTAGATGCTAGCGCTTTTAAGGCTGCTTGGCTATCTGATAGGATATAGATCTTTGCACCTCTTAGGTCTTTTTTTGGCACATTCATATATTGATAGCATTTAGTTCTGCTTGAAAGATTGTGGGAGTGTTTCTTAAAGGTGCAGAGATTCGACACCTAGGTCCGAAAACTCCAGATGCCACTCCTTCTTTCATCTTTGATCCATCTGTGTACCAGACAAGTGTGATACCCTCTCTAGTTATTTTAGTCATTCCCCTGTAGTATTGCGGTCTTCAATTACCACTTCAAAGGAGCGATGAAAATGCAATTTTGTTTCCATTGTATCGGTTGGTTTGATCATCGCCTCTATCTGGATGTCTTTCAGAATTTTAAGGTGGCCAGTCAGGTTTCCTGACTTCTGTTTTTGTGTCTGAGTGACTCTATACGCACTGGTCCCGGCCTCCTTTTCTATGTATATGTGCAGCATATGGAGGGTGGTCAAGTAGGTTTCCAGAGCTGCTGTGGGTACGTTTTCATAGCCCCTGTTATACCCAGACAGGCGAACAAATATGATTAATCTTTTTCTTAATATCTCTGTCGAATTTATTTAGGAGTGGAGACATGATTATATATTTCCATATACAGCCTTTAAGTAGGACTCATACAGGTCTGAAACAGCTTTATACAGGTCTGATACAGCTTTAGACGGGTCTAATATAGCTTTAGACAGGTATGGTCTGATACAGGTTTGCTCGGAGATGTATTCTCGATTAAGTTTCACCTTATCACCACCTGTGGTGGTCATTAGTTTAGGGTATTATTATAGGTATCAAACTTGTTTCTGTATCTACCTTTACGAACACCATCATCTTTGACTATTAATAAGAATCCATATTTATCCTTCCAGTTCTCTGCGAAGAAATATTTTTAAAATAACCAACGACATATCGGTGTTTACATGATCGTCATACACATGTTTGAGATTGCTTGGATAAATACTATCATGTTTGCATTATCTCGCGCCAATTGTCAATATTTATGGATTAATATAAGTTGGGCGTGAGATTAACTAATTAGTAACGCTCTTGTTAATGTAATGTAACAGAAATAAACAAAATATAGCAAAATACAAATTGGAATTTTTCCACGGGAAGTACTTACCTCCTTCACTGTAACGTTGTATGCATATCGCGAAGAATTAATTTCTAGGATAAGGTTATCGCATAGTAATTTGTCCTCAAACCCTCTGGTTAAACTATCTATTACCTCCGAAAAGAACACTAAAACGAAAAAAAAAACATATGTTTACACCACAAAACAAGATATTGAAACTGTACACCTCTTATAATTTAATACATTTTCATACACTATATTTCAGATAACTACAAATTATAACTTGCTTTTTGTATCATCCGGAGGCGGTGAATTAGTGTAAGAGAGTTGTTCTTCACTCTCGCTAAATTCGTCATCACTCTCGTATTCGGATTCATAGAATGTATCGTGGATATGAAGCCTCGACAACCTCCTGGCTAATAATTTATCCAAATCGAGGTCATCTTCGTCTTCCTCTGCTCGCAGCCGATAGGCTGCCTCACCAATTTTATCTTCGGGTTGCGCTAAAACTTTACGAATTACAAAAGTAGTCCGCTTTTTAATAACAGGTAACTTAAATCTCAATATGGCGAAGCCTCACCTCTCCAAAATAATGAGAACTACAATACACACAGATGAATAAATTAGAATGAAGAAATAGTTAGTTCATAAATTATGCTATCATTTCCTGTAAAGATGTTACTAGAGTAGAGACCGTAGCGGGCGAAATTTATTGAAGGAAAAAAGCATTCACCAGCTGAAGGAAGTTGACAGCACTCCTATGCGGGTGCCATGTAAAACTAAAATAACGTTTTACTGTGCTAACAGTTTTACATTCTACGTTCTTTAAACAATTCACTGGGGGAATATTTCATCTGAATTAATATACTTAAATACTAATCGTAAATAGCAAAAAGATGTGACAGCTCGATTTTGCCAATGTCAGATATTTTTAAAATTTCATTTATATGCCGCATTTAGGGAAAAAAGATGCTGTATTTTGCACTCATCGGTTTATCAATTCTGAATTTAATAATTCGCTTGAAATTGCCGCTTTTCTTAATGTAAAATTTACTATATTTTAAGTATAGGTTAACGATATATTTGTATTAGCTTTTATAACACGTTGTGACTATTTATTTTAGTTGATAAGCGATGCACAATATTATTAGAATGGCTTGGCTTGATTTATATTGCATTATCGTGGAACCGCCAGCCAACCGTTTTATATTTTTAAGGAGTTCTGTTAGTAAAACCTGCAAATACGCTGCATGAAATTTATCGTTTTATACGGCAGACTAGTTTTTGTGAGGTTTATGCCAAATAATAGGGATGGGCTATCTATCCGTGTTTGTCGCTCTCGATTTAGAGTTTTGAAGGTTTATTATTCTCGTAGGAGTATTTCCTAGCATTTCTTGAAATTTAATTTTAGCTCACTATTCGTGGCTTCCACCGGCGGTTATCATCCTAATAAACGAGAATTAAGACGTTTATTGTCTTGGAATTTGTTGGCTTCAATGGACTGTATATAGACTCTGCTTGAATAAAAACTTCTTTCACACTAAATTGAACTCTATTAATGTAAAAAAGTTATAATTTTGAATAATAATATAATCTGTCTATATGACAAAAAATGTCTCGATTATTGACAATAACAACACTGCCACCCTCTCGGAACATATCCTTTGTGGGAAGTAGCGTGGTGCTATCATGTGGTTGAGTTTATCACCGAACAGAATTATTCCCTGTATTGAGATCGCTCGGCTTGTTTCAGTCCACCCCTACTTCGTAATCGGACGAAAGCAAAGGCAAATTGACGAAAACGATCGAGAGTTTCTCAAGGCGAGAAGAACGTTTGATAGTGCAGTCGTAGAGACTCAACATTTTATTGTGATTCAATTCTACCCTTTTTTTTGGGGATTTATTGTGTTGATTTTCTGTTTGTGTTTTAACACGACCGATTAGTCGGGAACTAGACACGGCTGTATTAGGTAAGCATTTTCTCTGGATTTCTTTTTCTATTGCCTGTGAAGCGCGTGAACGCCATGATGCTAACTTTTTTTTCCATTATTTATAGAGGCTTCCACGTTCGTTATATAAGACCGAGACCGTCGAATCTCTTATAGTTAGCCCTCACACACACACGATCGAGGTAATTATTGCTACCGTTTTGCCTAAATTAATGATTTAACTGCTTATTTGTGTTACCCTTTTTATGCATATATCACTATTTGCTTTTGCGTTCCACATGTTATCTTATCTACTCCATTTTATCAAATCCGAATTTTTATTTTAATGTAACTTTAATTTTGACCATATGGGGAAGTTTTTATATTCTTTTAGGGGTGATTCATCCCTATCTTTTTTTTATATTCAAGTTGTCCGAACCTTAGTATCTTTTATTTGCCGATGGTCATTGAAAATTCATGGATAATTCTTTTTTTTTGGGAATTTGTTTTATAAAGAAAATATATTCATGCGAGGGGGGAGGGACTATGGTTTTTATCAAAGTAAGGGGGCTTCGTTTAATGCGCACTGGAGTATTTCAGGGCTTTTTCCGGAGGGTACAATCTTTTTCCGGAGGGTACAACCTCTTTCTTGGAGGCCACGACCTTTAACTGCCGCTAGTCACCCTGTTCTAGGGGGTTGGAAGCAGGCTTTACCAGCAGCACTTATCTCGACCCCAAGCTATCGAGACCTCGGCTTCTCGGCTAGATCTTCCCTCGGGGCCATCGAGAGCCAATTTCTGAGGTATCTATAAGTGCCCGGAGCCTCCACCAGAGTTCGACGACCGGATTTGGGGTATTGTATAGAAGCTTCATGTTTCATTGAGTTAATTGTTTATCACTTTAATATAATCACTTTTAGTTATCCTTCTGTTAATATAAATCAAACATTGACCGTCAAGCTCTGAGAGAGCTCATCAATTTTATTTTCATTTATTCACTGGTTTATCGGACCAGTTAATCTGATTGCTCTGAATGTTCTATATTTTTAATAAACGTCAAGCGTGGGATCAATAATTTTTTCTTTTCATTCATTAATCGAGTGATATAACCGCTCTGAATTTTATCTTTTTATAATATGAATCAAGCATCGACAGCCACGCTTTCAATAGCTTTATTCTAGTTTTGCTCTTTTATTAATTTATCGAGTCTTTTGATTTAATTATTGTGGCAGTTCATAGCTGCATATTATCATTGCTACATTCAAAATCAGTGCAGCTATTAGCGCACGCATACCTAGTGGTAACTAGCTTAGTTAACGTCAAAGTGATCACTTTATAGTAGTATTTAAGGCATTAAGTTGTAAGGCATACAGAACCCAGTATAAACAACTGAATTGGTCTCCGTACAATCTCCATATTGTACTCTGTTTATTTTATCATTTACGTTAATAGTCATTTAACATTCCTTTGGTCTTTACCTATTTAACTAACCACATCAATTTAACATTTTTTTTCTCCAGATAGAAGGTTGCTGTGTTTAAAAAAAAAGAAAGAACTTAGAAGCAAATATATTCTTCCTTAAATTTTTGGATTGTGTTTTTTTTTGGATAAGTTAAGTTAATTGATAAATTATCGATTTTATAATCCCGCCTATATTCTCATTTTCTTGTTAGTTTGAAATTAAGTACTAAGTACCGGTTGATTTTATGAGCTGACCTAGCCACCCTGCACAATATCAGCAGAGCTTTTTCCGTTTATTGGCTAGAACGACACAGATTCATTATTTAAAGATTTAAATTAGCTTTTGATCAAATACAAGTGATTAAAAAATTAAATGTCCAATACATCATGTTTATAAGCATACGATTTTATAATATAAATTTTTTTCCATGGGATAAATTGATCCAAGAGAAGTATCTCGACCTAATATGAGAACGAACATTAATTGTCATAGTCAGATTATTACTTAACATAATCTATTTAAATAGGCATAGCAGCGATCATGATGCACAAATTAAATGTTAAGTTTATGGATGGCATTCAATTCAACACAAAATATTGACGCATAAGTGAAACTCGTTATCCATGACGAGTTAAAAATAGCGTAACCCGGTCTCGCATGCGGATGCAATAATGGGAACTACAATATTATTATACCTGGTGGGCATTTTCCACCTCGGCATGAACTTGAAAACGAACGTTTTGAATGCATATTTCGTATTTTTTAACTCTAAGAGCTCCAATGTGAAATAACTTAACTTTTCGCTTTAAAAAAGACACTGGACTACATGTTGAGGAATACTGTTATATAATTGCCATTTTGATATATTGAGTTCAGAGTTCAGACCCAAATATTTGAAAGATGTAGGAGGAGAGGCAGAGAAGCTGAAGCATTTGCCATCAGCTGCGGGCTAACTCAACTTGTAGAAGAACTAACTCAAATCTCAGAGACTCCTGGATCTTTTTCTAACCACCAATCCTGACCAGTACACAATTACAGTTGGTCCGCCATTAGGTACTTCCGACCACAAACTTATTACAACGGTTTGTGAATTGTCACTTCTACAGAAGGATTGACCATTGCCTCGCAAAATCTGACGTTACAATTATTCTGCGAACTGGGACGATCTAAGGGAGTTCTACCTAGATCGACGTCTGCTTTGGCACTGATGACTCGTCAGTCTGCTGCGAAGAGATTGCGCAAGTAATCTCCTCAGGAATGGAACATCCCAAATCCCATCAAGTTACTGTCAAAAATAAATTCCTGGTTCGACAGAAGATGCAAAAGAGCAAAATCAGACCGCCGAAAGTGACAATTATTTTGCCGAAGCGAGAAACGAATGCAAACGTGTGATTCACGAAACTAAGGACAAACACAATCAAAGGATCAGGAATAAACTATTGCAATGCCCCAGTGGCTCCGGGAATTTATGGTCGGTACCAAAGGCAGTAAATAATAACTTTATAAAAACGTCTCTCCCACCTTTGACAGACGAACGTGTCATCACGGCGACTACAGCCAAGGAAAAAGCAAACATGCTCGCCAGAAAGTTTTCATCGCATTCTACCTTAGACGTCCCCCAAGGCAAGGCTCTCCCGACCATCGAACACTACCAGTCAAGTTTCATCACCGTGATATTCGTAAAATCCTTAAAGAAGTAGATACACAAAAGGCATCAGGACCGGACGAAATACCTGCCATCGTGTTAAAGAACTGCGCCAACGAACTATCACCCGTTTGTTCCAGACTTTTTTCTGTGTCTTACCGAAAAGGGATATACCCATCTTCTTGGAAAGTCGCTCGAGTGCAACCTGTTCTAAAAAAGGCAAGAAAACCACGCCTTCAAACTATCGCCCAATTGCCTTGCATCCCATAATCTCCAAAGTCATGGAACGTGTACCCAATCAGCAACTACTCAAGTACCTCGAGAACAACTGAATAATTAGCGATAATCAATTCGGCTCTCACAAATAGAGATCGACGGGAGATATATTGGCCTATGTCACTCATATTTGAAGTAGGGTAATTGAGAACTACGAAGAGGCTCGAGCGATTGCGTTGGACATTTCGAAGGCATTCGACAGATTTTGGCATGACGGATTGCTCAACAAACTGCCGTCCTTCGGACTGCCAGTCTCTTTCTGCGGCTGCCTTGCCAGTTTCCTTAAGAACCGATCCCTGCACGTTGCAGTTGATGGACACATCTCAGACACATTCACCATTAACGCGGGCGTGCCTCAGGGCGCAATACTTTCACCAACACTGTTCCTCATCTATATTAATGACCTGCTGACCGAAACAAATAATCCTGTTTACAACTTTGCAGATGACAGTACCCTTGTCTCCCAATCAGATAACCTTTACTTATCACCGCAGACAGGAGCAGATTACACCAATTAATTAAGACCTGGAGAAAGTTCAAACGACAAATTTGGTCCAGTTCACTGCAGCAAAGACCCAAGCAGCTATGTTTACCAAGAGGGCCAATACGGCGGGCCCTGACATCATTATGGCAGGATTGACCATTCCTTCATCCTCGTCAATCGGACTACTGGGTGTCTCGTTCAACAGCAATATGTCCTGGCATGACCACGTTGCTAACATCGCAAAATCAGCCTCCCAGAAGCTTGGTGCGCTATTTCGCAACAAAAAAACTGTATACACCGCAGCAGTTGCTCTTGCTCTACAAAGCGCAAATAAGACAATGTTTAGAACATTGCTCACACATCTGGGGTGCCGCACCAATGCACATCCTAAAGCTGCTGGATTCCAATCAGAAGAGGGCTGTGCGTCTAATCGGCGACCCGGAATCTGGATAGTCTGGAACACCGCAGACATGTGGCCGAGATGTCCCTATTTTACAGACACTTTCACGGGAAATATTCCCAGGATTTAGCCCGCCTCATCCCGCCCCTGGCAACGCCTGTCAAACAGTCAGGACAGACGGCAAGAGCGCATCAATTCGTCGTACAACTGGAAACCCCTAGAACATCGCTTTACAAGAACTCCTTTGTCTGGCCCACTGCATCACTGTGGAACTCGCTCACAGGACATCTGTTTCCCCCTGATTACAACCTACAACTATTCAAGAACCGTGTCAATCAACATCTTCGCACACACACCGCTCGTCGAGCGATATGATCTCCCTTTAGTGTATGTGCCACTGCCATAAAAAAAGATACATATGATTACATTTTTAGTTTTTGGTTGAGTACGTCTAACTGGCTCTTGACGAAATCAGTCTTCTTTGATAAAATGTATGTATTTTCTCATTTTATTCGCTTATACATTTAAACTAGTACCGATGCAACTGAAGTCTGTGGTCTCTTGTACGTGGTCAAGGGCAGATTATTAGCAAGTCCCGAGGGATATGATGTGTTACGGCATTTAAATCCATAAGACTTTGACTATAAAACTAACCGTGATGTGTTTCCATGATTCAACAAGCTCGACATTTTATACATATCCTCATAATACCTTAATAGCAATAAAGCTAGAACAATTAAAGAAAATTAATCTATGGTATAACAATTAAATTGTGGCTCTGGCACAAGATAATTAAATGTCATAATCTGAGCTATACAAACAAAAAAGATTCTAAATTATTTCAAAGTTTTAATAAACGAAAATCATATATTTAAAGAGTATCTAAAATTGTATATTCCAAGAATTAAGTTGAATGTTTTTTTTGTTTCAAGATATTCTTGCACACACAAACAATAGAACAATGAACCCAAACTAGATAGAGCTAACATATTAGCAACCCCTAAAATTCAATTTATTTTAAGCCTTTGTAACATAATTGCACTACTACGATATAGGCATGTACTCCTGGATTCACTAACGTTAGACCTAGAAGACCCAGTGGTACGTTTTAGCATATATCTTCTAAATATGTTAAATCTGTTAGTGGTTTACTGATGGGTAGGACACTAGATGCGTATAAGCATTGCTAAGGCTGGCGTTAATTCATGCATCTGCATGCATCTCTTTTGGATGGCAAAAACACCACCAAGATGCACTGATGAGCCCCAGAATATCAAGCCATATTGCAGAACTGTGTCTCTGATAGATCGTCATGAGGTAAGAGAGGGTGCTGAGCTTGAAGTCTATATGTACTTCCCGAGTGAACATTGGAAAATTTATTGGTTGGTGGATTATATCGATTTATTTTCAATTTTTATGGGATGATCAGAAATTATTGTCTGGCTCCTTGCCAAGAATCTGACAAAATAGGGCGTGGTTTCCACACCAGCTGCATAGTTCTCTTCCAGAGATGATTTCTGAAATCTGTCCATACTTTAAATACTTTTATTAGGGATAGCACAGCGCATAAGTTTGCTAAGGTTGCAATTATTTTGGAGTTTTAATAAACGATGAAAGCGTCGATACTAGCGAAGCCAAGAAAAGTCTAAATACGCTTCCCGTGCAACTGTTTATATTGGAACGGAGCATCGAATCACGTTTTATTCAATATTTAGTATATATTATGAGAGCAGAAAGGCATCATTTTCTTCAGCTTATCATAAAGAGAAATATCATAGGAAATCTAAGAAACTGGTATAAATGGTATAAGGCAGCGGTGTCAAAAATTAAATTTGCCTTGATGCTTGCCAATCTTCGGAATCAAGAAGGCACTTAAAAAAGAATGAGAATTATGTCAAACAAATGGGGAAATATGTAGAAAAAAAAACAACACGTCTCGTTTCTATCCCTAACCAGACGCAAATGCAAATACAATGAAAAATCCCAGTTATACTTATTAAGATGCGAAAAAATGTCATGAGATTAGAGTTATGCTAAATTTATCTAATCTGCACACATTAGTCTATCCATTTCATCTAAATATCGTTATACAAAATTTCATTCGTGTTCGAGTAAATGCTAGTTAATCATACGCGCATATCTATTTTTATTTTAAGGCAATGACACACACACACTAAAGGGAGATCCTATGGCACTCGACGAGTGGTGTGTGCGAAGATGCTGATTGACACGGTTCTTGAATAGCTGTAGGTTGTAATTTGGGGGGAAATGGATGTCCTGGAAGTGAGTTCCACAGTGATGCAGTGCGCCGGACAAAGGAGTCCTTGTAAAGCGATGTTCTAGGTTTTTCCAGTTGGACAACGAACGGGTGCGCTCTTGCCGTCTGTCGTGACTGTCTGACAGGCGTTGCTGGGAGCGGGATGGGGCGGGCCAAATCTTGGGAACATCTGCCGCGAAAATATCTGTAAAACAGGGATATCTCGGCCACATGTCTGTGGTGTTTCCGACTATCCAGATCCCGGGTCAGCTACGGGTCGCCGACGAGACGTACAGCTCTCTCAATATTCTAAGCACAGTCTTTTTTGCGCTTTGTGGAGCAAGAGCAGCTGCTGCCGTGTATAGTTTTTTGTTCCGAAATAGGGCACTAAGCTTCTGGGAGGCTGATTCTGCGATGTTAGCAACGTGATCATGCCAGGACATATTGCTGTTGACCGAGACACCCAGTAGTCCGATTGACGAGGATGAAGGAATGGTCGATCCTGCCATAATGATTTCAGGGCCCGCTGTATTGGCTTTCTTGGTAAACGTGGCCGCTTGGGTTTTTGCTGCATTGAACTGGACCAAATTTCTGTCGCCCCAAGTTCGAAGCACACACACCGCTCGTCGAGCGCCATAGGATCTACCTTTAGTGTGTGTGCCACTGCCATAAAAAAAAAAGCCTCTACAGATCTTACTGTAATCTGCTCCTGTCTGCAGTGATATATCTCAGTCGCTGGTAAAGATCTATCCAACCTAAATTGGGAGACAAGGGTACTGTCATCTGCAAAAGTGTAAACAGGATTATTGGTTTCGGTTAGCAGGTCATTAATATAGATGATGAACAGAGTTGGTGAAAGTATTGCGCCGTTAGGCACGTCCGCGTTAATGATGAATGTGTCTGAGATGTGTCCATTAACTGCAACGTGCAGATATCGATTCTTAAGGAAACTTGCAAGCCAACTGCAGAGAGAGGCTGGCAGGCCGAAGGGCGGCAGTATGTTGAGCAATCCGTCTTGCCAAACTCTGTCGAATGCCTTCGAAATATCTAACGCAATCGCTCGAGATTCTCCGTAGTTCTCAATTGCCCTACTCCATATATGAGTGACATGGGCCAATATATCTCCTGTCGATCTCTCTTTGCGAATTGGTTATAGCTAATTAATCTGTTGGTCTCAAGGTACTTGAGTAGTTGCTGATTGACTATACGTTCCATGGCTTTGGAGATTATTGGAAGCAAGGCATTTGGGCACAGGTTGCACTCGAGCGACTTTCCTAGAAGGTAGCTAAATCCCTTTTCGGTCAGACAGAGAATAAAGTCTGGAAAAAAATGGGTGTTCATTGGCGCAGTTCTTTAACACGACGGCGGGTATTCCGTCCGGACCTGCTGCCTTTAGGTAAATCCCCGAAATTAGTTATTACGATATTGCCTGGGTTAAATTTAATTATTTTAATTACATAGCAGCCTAACAAAAATATATATAGGGGTTGGATACAATAGTAGTAACTTCAGTTTATTATAATTTGTATTGTTATTATCACTTTTTCTGTTAACCAATTACATGACATGTTCATACACTTTATTGAAGCACCAAGGAATTATTATATTAAGGTATTTAGTTAACAGGTCCGCAAAGAATCAGACTAGCTTAATAGCACATGCAGGTTATCATCCTATTATACTTTGATTTTTGTCAGCTAACTTACCATGATCAGATTCCGTCGCTTGCACGAGAGTATTTTCAATAAAGACACCTTCCTCAACTACTACTCCTTTCCCCAATACCGATCCTGCGGTGACTTTGGAGCCCTTTTTAATCACACAGCTGGGACCAATTACACTCAAAGATATTACGGCATTATCTTCGATGTGCGTATCTTCAAAAATAAAGGCATCTTGTATGTTAACGTTTTCTCCTACTACTACATTTGAACCTAAAATACTTCTACATAGAGTAGCTGATAAGGCCACTTTAGAGGTAGTAGCTATAGCGGAATCTTCAGGTACAAATCTGTTTCTAAAAAATGTTACTAATTTATTCAAGTATTGATAATGTTACGCTAATATTACAAGCCGGAGTTTTCAGAAAAAAATGTATATGAATTACACACATCCAAGTATATACAAATAAATTAAAATAAGTTTGTTACCTTTTAGCTGGGGGAATCAGTGGATATATCCATTTATTCTTTAATTCCAAACTGAAAAGAATTAGGTATTATTATATACAATTAATAGATATAATAATATAAAGCACATAGTTCAATTGATCCATACATTTTCTTTGCCACTCAATACCCAAACTGTATCTAAGGTAGAATACTAACAAACGACGACAGAACGCACCGCACTGAATGTATGTCAAGTGGGGTTCTAAACTATAGTAAATCATGATTAATCTAGTTAATTTAGATGTTCCAGCAAAACAATTACAATAACCGCATTATTAATCTGAAATATCTTCGAAATTATTCGAATTCTCTCTGTAAAAGTAGTGTAAAGGGTGAAGCCGAGTCTTAAGGGGTGTTTGTTTATCTGAAACCTAGAGCACATCTCACGCGTCATAGGGATTTTCGCTCAACGATAGAATTGCTTGAAATATATATGTTTTCAG
>JAEQML010062851.1:0-23845 GCA_016904865.1 Pissodes strobi | reverse complement strand
GTTTGTTTAAGACTTGCCTCATCTTCCTTTGGATGATGTTCGGGTCCACTTCCCGAATTTTTCTAAAAATTCGAGACCGCAATTGCTGTTCATTTTGGGCCTCTCAACCCTTTTCATAAACCTTTCGACATAATAATGACCAACATTCTTCTATTGGCGGAGCTCGAGGGACATTTGGGGGGGTTTTCTTCTGTCGGTACATAATTGACGTTATTCTGCTCCAACCATTTCCGAGTCCTTCTGGCATAATGGCACGAAGCGAGATCAGGCCAAAATATTATATCGTCGTTCTGATGATGGTAATTTCGGTAAACATCTTTGGGTATAAAGGCCAGCATCCACAACTTCTCTCCGAACTCTGCTAACATAGGGTGTTGAAATTCCAGCCTCAGAAATCGCGCACCAGACTAGAGCTTTGTCAGCAAATTTCGCTTTTGCTTTAAATTTTCCTTTATTTGGGCAGTTATTAATATCAGAGGTATAAAATCCATCGTTACCTTTTATTTCAGAATGTGACAGTGTAAAATACTTCTCATCATCCATTACAATCACACGGTTCCTCTCAAAATGCCTTCGTTTCAGAACTCTGCAACATCAACGTATTTTTTCGAGCTGTGCCTGAGTGTATTTGAGACAAATACTTCTTTTTCGATAAAGTAGACCTTTTCTCGACAAAGTTCTCTAGACGGTCTTGTAAACGGCGACCCAGCTTTCGGCTAGAGATTCGAATTCTGTCTTGAGCGGATTGTATCAGCCTATTAATCCTGTTTTGTGCCAAAATATGAGGTCTTCCAGTTTTCGGCAAATTAGTGCAAGGTATGCCTTCTTTGCATTCTCTTATGGTCCTGTAAATCGTTGCCTGGCTAACATTTTGATCTATGAACAAATTAACAATTTAACTTTTGGGCAACCGTCCAACTAAGCGATAGATACTCACGCGAATATCAAGTTTGTACGACATTTTGAAATTAATTGTTCAATAAATTTGACGTTTATCAATAACAACAAAACATGATTTGTTTACCGTTTTCATGGCAACTCGATCAGACATCAAAATCGAGTAAAAATATCAATCAAATATCACTTTTTCTCAAAACTTATGCCCCATATGTTAACGTACATATTTTAGGTCTTCGACCCTGGATCTTTCTGGCAATGTATTAATAGCAAAAAGGATAACAGATTTATTCCTGATAAGATATTCTTCGGTGATAGTAAATTTTCCGATGGTGCTGCCATTGCCAGTGCGTTTGTAGAGTACTTTGCTGGTGTCTATGGTTAGGATGCAGGGAATAATGATCGGGATATTTTTGAGCTCATTTGGGTTTACTGCGGAAACTTTAAATACTATAAGTCTCAAAAGTAGAGTATGTAAAGAGTTCGCACATATACTCACACTGCAATTAAATTCCCATTAACCCCAAGAGCATTATGAAGGGATCAATGATGTAAGTGATCAAATCCGCCATTAGAAAATCAGGTCAGGAACAAAATTAACATATAGTGAGAAGTTATGTTGAACATTTGGCACAATAGGATATTAAGAGATCGATGTTACAATTATTAGCACAGTGGGAGACAAAAAGAATACAAAAAGAGGACGAGGAAGGTTTCAGAAAATATGGTTCAAATTTATAAATTAAATGATAATCGGTGGTTTCTTAATACATTGTACCGAAAGGTTTGGAGAAGATTATGTTAATAAGTGGACAAGGGCTGGCTGAAAGAGATTATCGGATATTTAAGAAAATATGTAATAATTGCCTTGCACATATATATTTTATTTTGTTTTGTCTTCCTATAACTATTTGTCGGCGCGTCACTGTCTGTTCTGTTGGAGTTTAGGGAAGCCCAGCTGCATTGAAATATAAAAGCCAGTGGACCGAAGGGAAATAAACCTCAAAAATCCTCGGAGAGCTTAAAAATTACACCGTTATTTAAAGTAACTGTACACCAGCCAGTAATGTGGTAAAAGTATATAAAATTGTTTGTTACAAACGAAAAAGGCGAAGTCCTGGAGATCGACAAAATGAGCCGTAGATAGAAGTACATATCCACATTAAAGTTAAATATATCAGGCAATTTTCATTCTTTATCAACGTAATAAGTACTTGACTATCAAACATTTTAAAACTGTATTTTTAACACGCATTTTATTAACATATCGCAACAACTTTAAAATCTTTGATGGGGACAAATTTTTGCCCTCGTTAAATATAAATATAATGAATTGCCTGCTATAACTAACACCTAATATGACAGATTAGTTTAGTAAATTTAAACCCCAACTGCAAGATTAACTTTCTTTTAGAAATAATCTCCCACATGGAATACTATTACATTTAAAGATATAGCGTTTGCATGAATAGAACAACTAATTTCCTCTCATGACCATGTATAATTAATATCAATTATTGTTACAATAATTAAAGGAAAGCCGTTATTAATTCGCATCCTTTATTATAAATTTAGACACTGATTTCTTCCTAAAGGGCGATTAATTGAAATAATTTGATCTATTTTAACAGCACATTATCCTTATCATAATTCACGTGAATCCAAAATTGATTTTTTAACTACTGTCTAAGGCACGTTTTTGAATATTTAATGCTTTAATCCACCCGAGATAAAGCAAATAATAATTTATTTATTTACATATTTATTTATTTATTATTTCTTTAAATGGCATCATTACATGCATGAGAATTGTCACAAAAAAATCTAATAGCCAAAATATTTAAAAGTTATACATAATAGAATAATGATCTAAGCTCAAAAAGTATACACGAAAAATTCACACAATCTATAGAATGGGTTTTCCGCTAATATGGTCTTGACCCTCCTCTTAAAAATATGCTGAGACGATGACGTTTTAACAGAGGTAGGTAAATGATTAAATATTCTCAAACAAGTTATTTCAAGCCCATTCTGCACTTAAGACAAGCGAACAGTTGGAACAAACAACTGGTCAGCATTTCTAGTATTGTGTGAGTTTATGTCCCCAACCTTAGTATGCAGGTTTTGGTTAGAGAAAATGTAGCAGACACACTGCAAAATATAAAGGTTGATGACTGTGAGGATTTTGTTTGCTTTAAATGTCTCACAACAAGATTGTCGGAATGAAAGATGGAACATACTTCTTATTATCCTCTTCTGAACTATAAGCACTGTCTCAATGTGACTAGAGTTTCCCCAGGCCAGTAAACCATAAGCCATAATTGAATTGATGATTGCATAGTAAACAGTTTTCAAGGTAGGAATGTCAACATTATTCCTTAGTTGTAAAACAGCATAACTTGTTACATACATTATCAATATGGCCACACCAAGATAAGTGCTGGTCCAGCGTGAGGCCCAGGAAATTTACACAATGTTGCTGTACAAGAATTGAGGATTTGTCCCTAACCAGTAAACTTCTGTCTCGAATGACTCTGAGAGGTGTGATGTTGATTAGGTTCGTCTAAGAGCTGTTTAAAAAGAGCCCATTTAGTTCACACTAGGTAGAAATCTCATGTACACACTGAGTAACCTTGATGCACAGATTTTCATAGCTGTCACCAGCCACCACTGCTGATGTATCATCAGCAAACAAAGTAACATAACTATTTTGAGCCAGCAAGGGAAGGTTATTTATAAAAAGAAGAAAAAGGACCGGACCCAGGACACTGCCCTGGGGCACACCAGTCGTAATATCCACCCAATCAGACACAGATACACCAGTAGCATCCGTCAATCTGACAGATATCCTCGCACCCAATCCAGCACAGGACCCCTGACACCACATCGCTCCAACTTAGATAACAGTATGGCACGATTTATGGTGTCAAAGGCCTTCGTGAAATCGAAGACGATTCCAATGCTCTTCAGCTTATTGTTGAAGTTTTGGAGAATCCTAGAATGAAAGGCAAGTATGGCATCAATCGTTGAAAGACCCTCCCTTAATCCACACTGATGGGAATTGAGTATATTGAATGTGTTCAAAAAAGAGACCAATCATTTCGGAAGGCCCTTTCAAAGATTTTTGAGAATACTGATAGGAGGGCAATGGGCCTGTAGTTTTCCACGGCTGACATACTACGCTTTTTATGAATGGGAACCACCACAGCATGCCTCAATTCTTGTGGAAAGTAGCCAAGTTCAAATGAGATGTTTATGAGATATGTTAAAGGAGACAATAAATTGTCTATACACCTGCCATTTAAGTTGCAAGGGATCTCATCAGCACCAGAAGATGATATTTTAGGTGCAGATTTAACAATTTCAAGGCCCTCATGTTCAGTGACTAGATCGAGGTACAAGGAATGGTAATTAGGATCATATAAGTGGTTTGGAGGCTTTAGATTAGTGGAAGCCACAAGTTTGTTGACTGACTCCACGAAGAAGAAATTAACCTTTTCAGGAATCTGTTTTCTCTTGGACTTATTTTGAGTCTGAGAATTTATAATAAAAACTTAGAAAGAAACCATCGTAAACCACGGATGAATCATAAATATATGACGGAAGAACCCCCATCACTTAAACAAGAAGAAATATAAAAGCAAAGTGCAAACAAATAGGGTAGAGAGATTGAAGAATTTCATCACAATATATATATCACAAATTTTTTGTGGATATATAACCAGCAATAGGTCAGTGTAGAGCTATCCAGTGAAGTTCTAACATTGACGAACGAGCCTTGCGTTATTTCAGATTTATTTTACCACATGTACCGAAAGGGTATCATCCGGCGAGGAACGGCTTCTGCGGATCTTCGTTTCACGAGCCCTCATGTGTGGCGAACATCGAACCATTAGTCTCATGAGCCAAGTTCTTAAATATTTCTGAAAATTATACCCATCATAGTATACATTATATGCACTTAACGTATTAACATTTTGTTGCCAAGAACCTTTTTCCATGGCAGTGGCACACTCACTAAAGGGAGATCATATGGCACTCGATGAATGGTGTGTGTGCGAAGATGTTGATTGACACGGTTCTTAAATAGTTGTAGGTTATAATTAGGGGGAAACAGATGTCCCGATAGTGAGTTCCACAATGATGCATTCCGTCATGACTGTCTGACAGGCGCTGCAAGGGGCGGGATGATGCTGGCCAAATCTTGGGAAAATCTGCCGTGAAAATATCTATAAAACAGGGATATCTCGGCCACATGTGTGCGGTGTTCTAGACTATCCAGATCCCGGGTCACTGACGAGACGCACAGCTCTCCACTGAGTGGAGTTCAGCAGCTTTGGGGTGTTCTTAGATGCGGCACCCCAGATGTGTGAGCAATATTCTAAGCACGGTCTTATTTGCGGTTTGTAGAGCAAGAGTAGCTGCTGTGGTGTATATAGTTTTTTATTGCGAAATAGCGCACCAAGCTTCTGCGAGGCTGATTTTGCGATGCAACGTGGTCATGCCAGGACTTATTGCTGTTGATGATGAAGGAATGGTCGATCCTGCCATAATGATGTCAGGGCAAGCCGTATTGGCTTTCTTGGTAAACGTGGCTGCTTTGGTTTTTGCAGCAGGAAATTGTACCAAATTCCTGTCGCACTAAGTTCGAACTTTCTCCAGATCTTGATTAATTGTTATAATCTGATCCTGTCTGCGATGATAAGTCTCAGTCGCTGGTAAAGGTTTTTCTAATCTAAATTGGGAGAAAAGGGTACTGTCATCTGCAAAACTGTAAACAGGATTATTGGTTTCGATTAGCAGGTTATTAATATAGATCGGGAACAGAGTTGGTGAAATCATTGCGCCCTGAGGCACTCCCGCATTTATGGTAAATGTGTCTGAGATGTGTCCATCAACTGCAATGTGTAGAGATCGGTTCTTGAGGAAACTGGTAAGCCAGCAGAGATACGCTGGCAGTCCGAAGGACGGTAGTTTGTTAAGCAAATTATTCTGTTGATCTCGATGTACATGAGTAGTTGCTGATTGACTACACGTTCCATGACTTTAGGGATTATTGGAAGCAAGACAATTGAACGATGGTCTGGTTTCTTGCCTTTCTTTTGTAACAGGTTGCACTCGAGCGACTCTCCAAGAGGATGGGTAAATCTCCTTTCGGCAAGACAAAGAAAAAAGTCTGGAAAAAATGGGTGTTAGCTCATTGGCGCAGTTCTTTAATGGCAGGTATTTCATCTGGTTCTGTTGCCATTTGCGTGTTTAGCTCTTTAAGGATTTTACGAATATCACGGTGGTGAAACTTAACTTCTACCATGGTCGTGTTGCTGTTGGATATGGTGCGCAGATCCTTGCCTTGGGGTGCGTTTAAGGTAGGGTGAGATTAAAATATTTCTACAGCAAAGCGTTTGATACTATACAGGATGCGAGATACTTCAATATGCTATATAGAAAACTCAAGATTTTCATAAAACCCTCATGGGAGACAAGTGGCAGGAACAAGTTGATAGTACCCTCTAATAAGAAATCAGTAACGTGATTCAAGAGGTTAGTAGACATTGTTATATCCTGTCTCCAATGCAATGTATCTATTCAGAATATATATTTCGTGAAGAATTTAAAGATTTTGAAATAGTAAACGAGCTGAAATATGTCGAGGATACTGTCTAAATTGCTGGTAGCTGAAAAGCGCTTTAGAAACCATATGGCACGTGCATGCAGTAACAATAACTTTAATATACAAATACTAACAATAGAAAAATTATTGTAACCTACACTAAAAGAAACATCAAAAACTAGCTAGTTACAGATAATAAAATTATTTAAAAAGCCCACTTAATCAAACCAATCGAATATAATATTACTTAAAAATAGCATATTCTGGCAACAATCAGACAAGCTAGAGAGATCCTCGTTAAAATAAAGGGATCTATCAGAAGCTAACAGAACAAGAATGATCTGATGTTAAGTGTTCAGTCAAAGCTTTTCTATCGCATTATATTTCTCAAAATTTAAGAGAATTGATTACTATAATAGTAGAATATTATAAGTTGCGTCTCCGACCTAAAATCGTTTTTTATGGGCCGAATTATTTTACTTCTATCTCTTCCCGCATCGTCATGTACCAGCTATAAACGTAACAAGTAAAACTCGTATAAAGGTTAAATATGGAAACTTTGCCATTTAGCCATACAAACAACAACCATTCAGTTTATGACAGTTCCGAAATTAGATCCCCGTTTACATGCATAACCTCGCAAATTATTTACAACAAGGGTACGCTTACGTCAGGCAAAAGTGAAATGTATAACACTAACGCCTAGCGTTGTCGCCAGGCATGAAGCTATGCGTAATATTTTACACGATATGCAAGGGGACAAGACATAAAGTACATAGACAAAAATGGTAATGAAACGTTAAGGGTGACATAAATTGGTAGGAGAAATACCTGTACCTCCTATTTCTCATGCAGGAAGCTCTTAAGGAAGAGGTTGTGAGATAATAATAGGAATAATAATACATTATTTTTCCAACTAAAATATTTTACAATATAATATCAATATTAAACTTATATAGGTATCGGATAATAGGTCTTAAATACATCAAACATCCAGTCTCAACGCCGCCAAAAACTAAAATTAACCTTGTATGTATGTATGTATGTTCTGGGGGTTTATCTGCACCTTGTGACCAAGAAGGTTTATTGTATACCCCTCTCCTGCTCAGCCGTACAGGGTGTCTCAACAGCTATAGCTATTCTTCTTCTTCTTCTTCTTCTTCTACTAGTCTAAGCTTCTTAAGGTGTTCTTTCAACCGCCAATGCCCTGTCTCGTCAGGATCCCTGTTAGTATTATGACTTTGATTTCACTTAGGTTGATGCAGTCGATAGATCTCTTCTGAATATAATTCCCCAGATGTATCATTCTCTGCCTCATTTCTTGTAGTTCCATCCAATGTTGGGATCTTTTACTAAAACCTTTGTTCTTGGATTCTTCCAGTATTGTATTGGTGCTTATCCCGCAAAAGGATTCGGGTCCCAAAAATGGCGATTCAACTCCTGTCTTTGCGAGTTCGTCTACTTTTTCATTCTCCTTCACTCCGTTGTATCCCGGATCCTACAGGAGAGTAACCGCATTATTCTGGCTTAGTTCATTTAATTTCCTTAAGCATTCCCAGACTATCTTGGAGCTGATTATGTGGGAGGTCAGCGCACTGATGGCCACTTGGCTGTCTGACATGATAGTAATTCCTTTTCTTCGAGAATTTCTTTCTATATCGAACTGGAGACATTTTCCGATAACGTGAATTTCCGCTTGGAATATACTCGAGATCTTGTCCAGGTTTTCAGACTATTCGGTTTTTAGTCCATATACTCCTATTCCAGTTCCTTCTTTTGTTTTGAAACGATCAGTGCACCACTTGATGGTATTTCTATTTAGTCTTAAAATGGTCTCCATGTGCCATTCACGTTTACAACCTAGTTTTGTGTTGAATTTCTTCACAAAGCTATATTTTTTTTAACACATCTTGGGGCATGTTTCAAATAAGCTGATTTCCAGAGAAGGATTTGCGTTTGGTAATTCTCTCTCTTGACGCCATACTCTCCATTATTATATGGAGGGGTGTAAGGTTTAGGATTACTTTCATTGCGGCCGATGGAGACCTTTTGATTTCACCTCCTATGCATACACAGGCTAGTCTTTGGACCATTAACAGGTTTGTCCTTGTTGCAGCCAGTTTAGTTCTAAATTAACTTTAACTCTTTCTCTTGTCTTAAATATAAGTTTAACTCATTTAGTGCGGCGCGCTGACAGTTTGACTTTCACTGTAGCTCTGAGTGAACGTATTTTCATACAGGTTCGCGCTTTTTGTTGGTCACTTGCGCGCCGGGGTCAGATAAATATGAAGGATGTCTTAATTTCACAGGACAGTTGCGCGCCGGTGCTTATACGTAAACTGCAGACGCGATAGTTGCAGTTGCTTTTCATGCATTGGGTTAGATTGGGTTAATTCTAGTTAGTTTTTGCTGGTTGCGCCCCCGGAGCGAGCGAAGCGAGCTAAGTGCCAGGCATGAAGTGTTCAAATATTTGAGGACGGGGCGTAACGGGGGTATTATACCTAACATTTATATTACAGTCGGTACCATTCCATAATCCCTCGTTTCCGCGCAACTGTCCTATTACCAATCAGGGCAATACACCCCTTGCAAAAGGTAAAGTCACCGCGGCGCGCAAATGTACCATGCCCATTTATGGCCGTGCTCTGCTAGTGGTGATTAACATATTTTAATAACATTTATTTGTTTATTAGGCCAGTGAAAATTATAAAATTTACTTGCGTAGTTTCTCTATTTTGTTGCTCGAAAATTGGCCCATTATAGTATTTTTTAAAAATCTTCTTTAAAAAATATTTAAATAATTTTCATACATAAAGAATTTTGCTTAAGTGTGGAAATTTTACAACAAGAATCCTTTGAATTAAATGTCCATTTTTAAGGTATCAAATTCTTATTTTCGCAATCAAACACTGTTTTTATTTGCACCAACAATTTCTTGGTCACTTTCCTTCAGAAGTTTCATTTCAGGATAGTTGGAGGTTATATTCGCAGTATCTTCCCACACAGAAGGCATTAATGCTAGTGTTTATGGCCAAATTTTACAAAATATAGTACAGTCTTGGCCAAATGATAATTTACTCCATATAACAATGTTGTTAAGATTTTCGCTTGTTTATCTGTAAATGTGTGTTCGAATAAAAGCTGTGGTTGATGCATGTTTACTAATTCTTGGTTTATGTATTTGTATGCTGCTATGGCTTTCCAATTTCATTAGGGATCAAAGCATCCGAGTTGGTATTGATGGACATCTCTCGGAGGAATTTAAAATCAATGCCGCCGTTCCTCAAGGATGTATATTATCTCCCATACTATTCCCACTCTATACTAACGATCGGACAAGACAAACAATTCTCTTTACAGCTTTGCAGACGTCAGCACTCTTATATTCTCATTCATGTCCCGGACTCCAATGACCGCTGCTCGTCCCAACGCGAGTTGAGAAATTCAGATTGCTGCCATCAATGACGATATAAACGCCATCGTGGAATTGAGTGAGGAATACAACGTCAAGCTGTAGTTGATGCATGTTTGCTGTATCTTCGTTTGCGTATAATCTGCATGATATCTAGATTATTATTAGTTTTAGATACTACTAGGTTCAAAGTGTTATATGTAATTATACGTTTTAGCTTTTTCAGCATAATTATCCAGATATTTGATATAAAACCTTCCCTATTTTTCTCTTTATACCTGCTGTATTATTTATATTTTGCAGGATAATTATAGCCGAACTGTCATTCCGTTAATTATTCTATGTTTCAAAAATTTTCAAGAATAATTTAACTGAAAATTATTAAAGTTTGTACCCTAGATTCTATTATTCTACTTCTTTTGGATTCTGCATTTTTACGTTCCAGGTTTCTCTAGTTTGATATGACTCCTAAGTTTTTGTGGTATCTTTCTCACCCAATACGTTACTCATCACTGTTACTTAGATCCATGCACTTGAAATGATTTTCTCGTAGGTCTCGCATTGCCTATATACCTTATTTTTTTATCTAGCTGTAGATTTATTTTTAATTTTTAATTCCTCTATATATAAATTTTGTTTTCTCCTTGAACAATGCTGCTGAATTTATTTTCTTCTTTACATGTCTCCTAGCGCCCATCATCTGCTCTCTATTTAAAACTTCTTTTCTTTCTAAATGTTTTGTTGTATTCTTATCTATTCTCTCAGATACTTGTCGTTGTCACTTAAGTTCAAAGTATCAATTAATTGTAATTTTTTTTCTACTTACAAACTTTCCATTTCTCCCTATATGACCTGTATATACAATACTTTCTATATGATACTTCCTTTTCTAGTTTCATCTTCCTTTAATTCAACTCCTACGTGTTTGGCTATGATTTTGTCTATTAGCTCATATATTTATCCAATACCTCAGTATAAAAATAATAACAATAACTTTATACGTTTCATTTAAACTCTTGCATCTTTATCGGTTTCCATATTTTGCTCTGATTTCATCTATCTAAGATAATCTATCATTAACATTTGGGTTTATCAATTTTAACAATGGTTACGCAAATTTTTTCACCTAATAATTGTTTTTCTTCTGAAGCTCGATCCTTTTTTGTCCATAATAATACTACTCTTACTTTTTTCCTGAATATTCTCTTTTTCGTGTTTTGCCATTGCCTCTTTGGTCTATTGCTTAATTAACTGAATATTAACTTCTCTTCATTACTATATTTTATTTATTCTATGTCTTCTTCCTTTTAAAAGTCTTCGTCAATAATTGGTGATGTTTCGATCCATTCCTTCTTATTTTTTCTTATGTTTTTCTTAGGGTCCGAACTATCTTAGAAGTGATATCTACCAGGTTTGACTGTTTGAATAGAAATAGATGGCTCCCTCTGTATATGATGATTTGACGTATGATTGTTGAAGGTGGTTACGGATTGTGTTTTATTGGAAATATTGTTTTTTCATGTCCTTTTTTATGGGAAGTAAACCAAATCGTTAGAAATAAAAAAATAACCTCAACTGAACTGGCGCGTTGAACAATTTTCTGCTCCACCATGACAATGCACTGCTTCGAATAAAGTATATATTATTTCGGGGAAAAAGTACTTAAAACCCTGCCGAGTATACGGAGATCAAAAGGGCGCCTCCACCATTTGTCACATAGAGCCGGAGATAGCCAGAAGCCCTCACGATCATGACTTATATTACCCGTATTTAAAATATCAACCAGGACAACTTTGTAATGACCTAAAGGGGTTAGTTGCCAGAAGAGCATTTCAGTTTTAATTCAACACATGATTTACGTTAACTATTATTCTCCTACTAGTCATATGAAAATGCTTTATCGAAACGTTTTCTAAAAGGCGTTATATTTTTAAGCGTAGCTGTGTAAGAGTATTAGCCTGCTAATACTAAGTAAGAGTATTAGCCTGCTAAAGTACTTTGCACTGGGGAGCGAAGTCTCTATAGAGGTGAAACCGAGTTCTGCCGGTATTTTTAATAATAACAATTTATATTTTGAATTTATGGTTAAGTTGCTAAGTTGTTCAGTCTCTGCAGGACCCTAGGTTAGGTTTAAAAGTGAGTGGTTAAATATCAACCCCCACTACCCAAGAGAACTGTACAAATCTGAGAGACCTATATCCACGTCATTGTAGATACATAATGAATAGGGAAATTATTTTGGCTATAGCACGCACAATTCTTAAATACACATTTCTAAATTTTACTGGTTAAAGGTATTATTGAAATACCATTAACAATAAAAAAAATAAATTGAAAAGGAAAATATTGTCTCATCTATGAGCCTTACCAAGTTAAATAAACGTTATTAATAAAAATATTATATTATTGCCATAACCCACCACATATTATTTCATAATTCTAATAAATTCTCAAAAACATATTTATAATTTCACATCTATTCTGTCTAATAAAATAATTTGTGTATGAAATATGGAACACAATAAAAAATGTTAAAAGTTCACGTTTAATTAAAACCAACATTCGTGTTTTTCTTTATTAAGTAAACTTAAATATGCATTGCATTTTAAGCGGCAAGTAAAGTTGTGCAGTTTAATGAATTTTCGTGCGCCAGTTTAGAAGTGATGAACGAAATTACCCGAATATTTCAATTAGAGGATTTGGGTAAGATAAATTATTTTCTATTAAATCTTATATGAATAAAGATAACAAATGTGCTATTATAAAATAGTTAAATATTGTGAAACAGAAGTAACTCAACATATTATTAAGTGCATAGGGTGCTTTCTGATAATCTTTATCCATCTGCTCTTGTCAGCATCAAGCTTAACTTAGTTAGTTTAAGAATATGATGAAGGTCAGTTGAATTCATAAAAATGACTAGCACCCACCATCGCGGCAAGTTTTGATTATTATTCCTTTCAATTTATCGGATTAATAGTATCACTTGAGAATATGAGCATATCAAATCTAGTAGTTGATCGACGATGCTTCATCTGGTATACACCATCAATTAACATATTTACTATTTTTTTTGTGTTAATAGTAACTAAAAATAGGACATGGTTGTCCAACATCGTAAGCGATTCGTTCGCATTTTTGCTGTTTATTTTAATATATCTGTGAATTAGTGGAAATTTTTGTAAATATAATTTTCCGCAGCAATGTAAACAGCTTGCTATATCCACTGAGAAACACGCATATTTATCGAGAATGATTTATAAGTGTTACTTCATTATTTTTGGGTTTTTTAAAGTGATTAATTGTAAAAATACACATCAAAGTGACGAGACGAAATAAAAGAGGAAGCTTCCTAAGCTAAAAAACAGCAACTTAGAATGCTTTAGGCAAAATTTAGACAATAAAATAGATACATCGCCAGATGAATTACTTCAGTTAAATGAAGAATAAACGTGGCAAGTTATCAAAATGAGCATGTCAACAACTATGGAATAAGTGCTACATAAGGTTACCTCGGAAACTAAAAAGAAACAATGACTAACTCAGTTAGTAAAATAAAGAAAACATCTGCTCCAAATCGATACCAACAATGAAGAAAAGAAGAATGAGTACTGGAGATTGAACCAGAAAGAACAACTACCATGTTTACTAGATAAAAACAAACAATTATAAAATATGTGTGGTACTATGGAAAGGTTGTCTAACATAAATTAAACAAGTGCAATGCACAGGCATAGGTGGCATAAGCAGAGCATTCTTGAAACCATTGTTTCCGGAAGGAATCGACTTCAAATACAAAGATAAGTAAGAAAATGGGTAATCAGGGCATTGATTGGACCACATCTGCCTTCAGAGTGTTTCATAAGGGACAAGTCAAGAATGCAATAAATGTAGAACTATTTCGATATTCTCTCATTCGAGCAAGACAGGGCTTTAAGATATACTACAGCCACTCAGAAATTTTCTAGAAAGGCAAATTTCTTAACAATATGGTTGCAACACGTTTTTCAAAGTTAAAAGGTAAGCAAGTAATGATTTGTAATAAAACAAACCTACCACCGGAGAGTCGTGTTTGCAATACCCGGCTCCAGGTGTGGAGTTCCTGAGCGCCATCAGTCTACCAGCTACACTGGAAAAGCTTCGCTGGTGTTGTACGGGGTTGTTAGACATGCTTATCAAACAAGAAAACACACTCTTAACTTGACAAGAAAACACAATCTGAACTTAAGGATCAATCTATTGGCTTCTAGTTTTTTTTTTAAACAGCAACAATCTTACAGTGAAATTTAAAACATTTTAAAGAAAAGTAATGACCCAAAAAACTATTAGGTAATGAATAATGAGGGTAAAATGTGACGATTGCACTGAGACCAATTCTGGTGGTAAACTCGGTACTGTATGCCTTACACTTATACGCTCTAAACACTACAATCCGAAGTGATCACTTTGGTTTACCTAAGATTATTATGTAAATGTATGTGTGAGCTAGTAGCTGCATCAATTATAAATGTAGCAATAATAATATCAATTGATAAAAGGCCACAATAATTATATCAATCGACCAGATAAAGAAATGAATAAATTAAATTAATCTATCTTAAAGCTTAGCCGACAATGCTAAATTTATATTGAAATATTAAAAAGTATTATCAGTCGGCAGGAAAAATAAATAATTTAGTGAAATTATGCAAGATATCTGAAGACACGATCAACAGTGCTAAATTCATAATAATAAAGCAAAAAGATAATATAATAGTAACGATTCCATGTTAGATCCAGTTGAAGATCGTTGCTAAAAAGGCGTCAAGCTCAGCAGTTGATGTAAAAAAGGAGTACCTCTGGTGGAGGCGCCGGGCACCTGTAGCAAAAACGAGGTACTGGCTTCTAGTTCCGGTGGTAAACTCGCAGTGGGATAGCCCAGTGATAAAACTTGCAATGGCACTCGATAGCCCCGGTGGTAAAACCCTGTAATAACCCAGTACAAATTAGACCAAGCCCTTTACTTCAATGAATAAATTATAGCCCTCTCCTGGCATATAAATATTTTGTTTTTGAAACAAATCCCCCAAATATTATCAATGGATTTTCAGTAACCATCAGCAAATAAACGAAATACAAAAGGTTTAGACAACTTGAATATAAAAAATAAATAGGTATGAATCACCCCTAAAAAAAATATAAACTTCCCCATATGATCAAAATTAACGTCACATTAAAAAAATTCAGATATGATAATAGCTTATAGAATGCAATGCAAATGGTGGTCAATGTAAAAAAAATCACAATTAAAACATTAAATTAGACAAATAAAACTTTAGCAATAATTACCTCTCTCGTGTTGGAGGGTTGCTGGAGGATCAACTACCTCGGTTTTGTAAGATGAACTCGGAAAGCCTCTAGAAAGAATATAAAATAACCTTTAGAGTCATGGCGACCATGTGTTTCTCAGGCAATAAAAAAATATATTCCAGAAAAATCTTACCTAGTGCAGTACTAATATCCCAAGATCCCCTAGAAGGGTAGTATAAACACAATACAAAAAGTTAAATCCTCTATGACTGCACTAATAGCAAAACGCTTGTTCTAAGACCGATGGGTATTTCTAGAAGAACGAGTCATCCGTTTTCAGTCGATTTGCTTTATCACATCCATGAAATTAGAGAAAAAAGCGTCGAATCATAAAAAATGGTAGTGCCAAGAAATGCCTAAAGATTCGATACGAGGCATAATTCTAAGATAATAATCGACTTAGTTCTCGTTTGTTATAGTTATCAAACGACGGCGGAAACTACAAAACTAATGAGCTATAATTACATTTTTTAATAAATACTAGGAAATATTCCTAAACGAAATAATAAACCTTTAGAAATCCAAATCGACAGCAACAATTATGGGAAAATAGCCCATTACTACTATTCAGGGCCACCAACCGAATATCACAAAAGTTACAATATGCCGCGTGAAAAGATAAATATCAGGTTCTCAAGACTAATCAGTGGTCCCAAATAGTTATTTGCCGGAGATTAGAAGTGAAGCAAATGGGTGCCCCCAAAAAGTTATCAACCTGAGATTGAAAGTGAAATATTCAAACCGAAAGTAAAATATGAATTTGACGGATCTATTGAGGCTTAACGGTAGGTTTTTTAACCCAATTCTTAAAAATACAGAACGACCAGCAAACATGATTAATGTAATATAAATAAGCAATGTTAGACTAATAACATAATATCTTATTTTAGTTGTTTGATCAAGCCTAAGCGAGCCACAGATTATCAAATAAAATAAATATAGTACAAAGTGCCTGAGGACAACATAAGAGAAAGGGATGATCAAAATAGCTACCTAAGTTACAGTGTTATAAAAGCTAGTACATATATTTCATTAACCTATATGTAGAATAAAATTAATTTACATTAATAAATGCTGCAACATTAAGCTTAAATTGACAACAAATCGAATAAATGAATTTGAAATTAATTAACCGAATAGGTTAATACTCAATAATTCTTACCGCAAAATATAGCATCTTTTGTTGCTAAATGCAGCATATGAAAAGGAACTTTAAAATCTTTCACACTGGAAAAATCAGACTGTTACAAGGTGAATTTGAATGAAACGAAGATACTAGGCAGCAATTGCCAGGATATAGGGTAAAGACTCTAAATACTTTAGTCTACAAAGAGGTATCAGTATAGGTTGTCTCCTTTCGCCTTTGCTGATTAATGTAAACGTTGAATATATATTGAGAAGAGTTTTGTAGAATTAGGAAGGAATAATATGAAGAAAAATTAACAACTTGCGATACGCGGATGATACAACTTTGATTGCTCATAATTAACAAGGGATAGCCGAACTCATTGGGCGGAAGAGAAAGAAGGCCGAATCGAATAGTCAAAAAATAAACTGATGACGATCAATTAATAATATATATAGTCATATAAACATATAAACAAAGACGGAAATATATCTAACAGAATCAGAAGTCAAATCTCAGCAAAGTCGGAAAAGACACACAAGTAACAAACACAACAAAAAATTTGCTTGTCGATACATTAACATTTCCTGATATATGAGAAATGAAATGATATGAGAGATGGACTTCCACGCTCTTTCTTGTCTTCTTATTTTATACCTTCACTTCAGATTAGAAGAAACTGAGAGTGAATAAAGTTAAATTAAAAATTTAAAATTGAAATTAAGAAAGCTTGCAATTACCGATGCG
This sequence comes from Pissodes strobi, assembly GCA_016904865.1. NCBI lineage: Eukaryota > Metazoa > Arthropoda > Insecta > Coleoptera > Curculionidae > Pissodes > Pissodes strobi. The sequence goes on along the minus strand of JAEQML010062851.1, from coordinate 6,703 downwards.
TAGGCCAGAACGAGCTGTCGTCGAAGCGTACAAATTAGGCTCTAACTCAAATATCAGAGAGAAGGGGGGCTATTTATTTAAGGCGCCACCAACTTGTAGACGGCACAAGTCGAAAAATCTCCAAGTTGAAATATGGACTAGTTTTGGCTTAGGCTTCGCAACAAAATAAAATGTGAATAGTAAACAGAGCGGTGGATGCCAGAAATGCACCAATAATAATGCAAAAATATATAAACAATAATGAAACCAGAAGTATATAATAAATAACAATAATAATATGAATAAATCGATAGTTCAAAACAACTCAATTATTGAGCATTATACTTCCCTTCCGGACCACTAGTACTAAAGTTAATTAAATGAAACAGATAGATAGGCAAATAGAAAATTGGTTTATTACCATAAAGACGGCAGGTCAGTCTGTTATAAAAACTAGTGTAAATGAAATAATGAATAAATTTAAGTAAATAAGTCAGTCTGTCACTGACTTATGGCAAGAGAAAGCTAGTTATTAAAAAATAGATTGCAATTATGCAACTGAACCGCGAAACTAACTGATTTAATAATAAGGAAACCCACATTAACCAAGCTTAGTAGGTAGATAAACAATATGCAATTAACAATAACCATCGGTTAAGAAAACGAGTATAATAGACGAAATATAACTGCTGATTATCAGTTATAAAATAAGAAAGCACTAAAGATAATACTACATAAGTTACTTATAGCAAAACAAGTAAGCAAATAAACGTAAACGTTAACTGCATGGTTGCTAAACCACCCAGTACATGATCATGCGCTATTCACACCTTTGGAGCACCTTAGGACGTAATTCTAACTGATTATCGTCTGGTTAGAAATAAAAGATGCAACCGTCGAAACTACCAAAAAAAATGATTAAGCGCTATTGAACTTAGCCACTTTGATGATGAAAACAAAGAATGTTTTAAACTTAGTTTTCGGTAAAATAAAACTTATCTGTATTTTAGCTTGAAACGATGGAATTCGCTACTTTCATTGCTTAAGCGAGAAATTTCAACTTATTTGCATTTTAGCCTGAAATAATGGAATCCGCTACTTTCATTGCTTAAACGAAAATTTTCATCTTATTGGTATTTTTAGCCTGAAATAATGGAATCCGCTACTTTTATTGCTTAGGCGACGAATTTTATCTTATTTGTATTTTAGCTACTTTCATTGCTTAAGCGAAAAATTTCAGCTTATTTGTATTTTTAGCTTGAAACAATAGAATTCGGTACCTTCATTGCTTAAGTAGAAAAATTCATCTTATTTTTATTTTTAGCCTGAAATAATGGAATCGCTACTCTCAGTGCCTAAGCGGCAAAAGTCATTTCATCTAATATTTTAGCTTCAAATAATGGAATCCGCTACTTATACTGCTTAAGCGAAAAAATTAAGCTTATTTTTATTTTTAGCTCGAAATAATGGAATTCGCTACTTTTTTGCCTAGGCGAAAATTTTTATCTTATCTGTATTTTTAGCCTGAACAATGGAATTCGTTACTTTCATTGCTTAAGCGGAAAATTTCAGCTTATTTAATATTTTATTCTAAAATAATGGAATCTGCTACTTTCATTGCTTAGGCCAAGAATTTTATCTTATCTGTATTTTTAGCTTGAAATAATGGAATCCGCTACTTTTACTGCTTAAGCAGAAAAATCATCTTATCTGTATTTTAGCTTGAAATAATGGAATTCTCTACTTTTATTGCGTAGACGAGGAGTTTTATCTTATTTGCATTTTTAGCTTGAAATAATGGAATCTGCTACTCTCATTGCCGAATAATTTTATCTTATCGGTATTTTTAGCTTGAAATAATGACACAAAAATTCAGCTTATTTATATTTTTAGCCTAAAATAATGGAATCCGCTACTTTCATTGCTTAGGCGAAGAATTTTATCTTAAGTAGAAAAATTCATCTTATTTTTATTTTTAGCCTAAAATAATGGAATGCCGTCACTTTTATTGTTTAAGCGGAAAAGTTCACCTTATTTGTATTTTAGCTTCAAATAATGGAATTTGCTACTTTTATGGCTTAGGCGAAGAATTTCATGTTATTTATATTTTAGCTTGAAATAATGGAATGCCGTCACTTTTATTGCTTTGGCGAAGAATTTTGTCTTATCTATATTTTAGCCTGAAATAATGGAATCCGCTACTTTTACTGCTTAGACAGAAAAAAATCATCTTATTTGTATTTTTAGCCTGAAATAATGGAATCCGCTACTCTCATTGCATAAGCGGAAAAATTCTGCTTATTTGTATTTTAGCTTGAAATAATGGAACCCGCTACTTTCATTGCTTAGGCGAAAATTTTTGTCTTATTTGTATTACGGATTCGATAAAAAAAGCAAAATCAAAGGAATGGTTCTAAACTCTGGCCGGACAGAGAAATGAATTTTACTTAATATAATGATTTATGTAATAGAAATTTAATATACACGTAAATGCATAAAATAGCCCCCGTACTAAGCTAAAAACCGGCATGAGACAATTCAGACAGAAAGAGCAGAGAAAAGAGGAGAGACAGTTAAGTAATATAGAAAATTTCTCCCATCATGCCATCTCTTTTACTTAATGCATTTCGGTATAGCGCTCTCTTTATCCAGCATCACCAAAGATGATTGCAGATGGAGCCAAAGTCGTGTCGCCGCTGTTGCAAAAACAAATCATATATGTCTTTGTCTAACTCATGGAATTCTACGTTCGAAGCTGAACAGCTGAATACTAAACGACATCCACAAGTATGACTATGACAATTCAATACGTTACACCGTTATTCTTTGTATCATGCGTAACACCATCGTTTTAGGTTGTTTTTAGATTGGCTTGCTGCTGTTTTGTTATATTTTTTGTGTTAATTACGCAAATTTTTCCTTGAAAGATATACTTTTTCTTTCATATTGTGACTGAAACGTTAATTTGTGTCCGGAGTGGAGTGGATTAGTGGACTACTTAATAGAGACAAATCAAACGGCATCATGGCTGCTGAGACTCTTTGCATTGATTGTGAATTAAGAGAAAATGAAGTTGAAAAAAGCACTATTGTCCTTCGTTTCTTATCTTGTAAAAGTCAGACATTAAATAAAATTTTGTATTTGTAAAATGAACTGTGACATTTATTTGAATTTTTCTAATGATTATTGATTTTTAATTTTAATTCACTTATTTTTTGTATTACACTCTGACTTAATTTCAAGTGACTCATTTGCATTAATGAATATACTTTTTATGAAATATGTGTGCATTTCGATTAATATGCCTTGTCTATTATTGTCTACGGTAGATTATTTGAATAACTAAATACCGTTTCGATCAACTGCAATTTTCTTATATCAGCGACTTTGATGCTCTCAAATTGCTCTGTCTCTTTTGATGAGAGAGATTTTTAAAATTGTATTGTGTATTTGTATGAATATTTATCTAAAACTATTTGTGAACATGGCATAAACAAATCCTTTTAGAAATTAGTCATACGAATACATAATAGAATTAAAAGATCTTCACCGCATCAGAATGGATAAAATATAACAATAAAGCAATCAAAGAAATATTCAAACCTCCCGCGCTTTTGCCAGCCGATGCTAATCGCGCCCTATACTTTCATCTTTGGTGAAGCCAGACAGATAGCATCGATCTTCCTCTCCTCGCCTATTACTTCGTACCTTTTTCTATCATTTAGTTGATTGTCTCTCCCCTTGTCTCTGGAAAGAGCCTGGCTTAATGCAGGGAGCGGGCTGGTAGTTGCGTGGTTCTTGTTATGAAATACGCGCATGCCAGGTTTTTTTCTAAGCTCGTGCATTGACGCGGATGTAGGTGCCAGGTTTGAACTTGTCAATAAATGAAATTAGCGGGGGTCGAAGTTTTAATGCGTGCATTGGTTTGTTGTGGTTTTATTGTTGTAAAGAGATTATAAAACATGTGTTATTTGGCTTGATAATTGTGCAGCCTAGAACAAAAACCGGGCTTCTTTTACTTTTCTTGTTTTTTTAAATTAATTCTGAACAAACATCCGCGGAAAAAATTGTAATACACTATTTTGAGACCTTTATTTCAGAGGACAGCTTCTACCATCAGGTGGAACTTTCATTAAAACGCCAAAAAAAAAACTTACGATCTCCAGGATTTTGTCAACGCAGTTGAAATGTCCAATTCTGGTCGTGTAACTGTAAAGTCAATGAGCCCAGATTTGTATTTGTGGCCAGATTTTGTATCGCAACAAAAACTTAAAAAAATAAATCCACGTCCATATTTAAGCGATATTATACAAGTAACTGCTACAAAAGGCCAACATAAACTTCAGTATATAGCTTCAAAAAAACAATAACTTGCAAGAGCTAGAATTTTTACAGAATAGTAAATTTAAAGTCGGTATAACTCTACCAGCTTTTCGAAAAGACTCCAATGGTGGGAAAAAATAAAAAAAGAGAACATTTTAATAAATTTAAGAAGTATCATTCCAAAGGAGCGCCATTACTTTTAGGAAAATCTACCTTTTCATCCATAATCTTATTATTCTGATGTTTTGACATATCCCTTTTACTCATTATTTTGTTGTACCACTTTTCCGAAGGTGCCTATTTTTTATTAGTTTAGTTTAGTTTATTAGTTTAGTATTAGGTATTAGTTTTTCTTCGTTTTATTTGTTAGGATTATACTGATGCCATGCCATAATCAGTATTGTTATTTTATACCTAATAAATTAATTTTTTTTTTTCATATATTCAGGCCTATTATATAACTCCAGTACCACAACGCGAATGATTTGTTACGAATTTTAAACTTGAATTTAAACAAATTATTATTTAATAGCATATCATTATGTGGTACTTACTGAGAATATTATTAATAGAAATCGTATAAAATGCTCTATCTACCTAACATAAACCACATATCTGCTTGATCTACCTGATAAAAACCACGTATGTGCATGATCTGCTACAGATACGGGATTTTCTAGAATTTTGAAAAAAATAAACTGGTATCTCCTCCAAAATTTGTTTTTTTTTAAACATATGTTCTCATTATTAATATATATAAAATAGCTTATTTTTGCTTGCCTGCCCAAAAATTTTGTTTACAACGCTTTTAATTCGAAAGATATGACACGAAAACATGTTTTCTTGATTTTATTCAAAAAGAATAACGCTTAAGTGTTCAGGTTGACTAAGCTGGTATAAATTAACCGATAATTAAATATTGAGCGGATCCAGGACTTTCCAGGAAGGAAATGTTTACAATGCAACGGACTTCTAGATTTAAGTAAGTAGGAAGGTACTGACGCAAGATGACTTCCTCTGTTGAAGGAAAGAAGGACTCCTCACATAGCCACGATAAAGCTCTATTAAACATCAAGACATTCAAGGCTTTCCTTAAAACACGACGCAAAGAACATTTAACTAAGATACCAAATAAAATAATCAGAAAAATCTATCTTTTATCTGAAAAAGATACGTTTTCTGTTTGACGCCGAAATCGGCTAGGCTGCCTCAGATGGTGAACGAGAAGATCTGCTGAGAAAAGCAGTAATATATCCCATTAAGGAGCGAGTTTCAGGCACCAAACAGGCAAATAAGTAAAGATACGGTAAAGGTAAGGCCTGATACTAAAAATGGGTTAGGTGGGAAATATTACAAGGGGGAAATCAATTTAAAATGTCGTGGTGGATACGACACCAACACTGCACCTTCAATGTCTGATTTGTGCGGAATGGTACACGCGAAGATTCTAGGAACCAACGTGGAAGACAATGGGACTTTAAAATCCCAACTGATCAATAGAAACACAACCCGCATATCACATGTCTAACCGAATAATTTTTCCAGATAATTTCGACAATAATAGCAGGATTTTGACACACCGAAGCCTATTTTAACTAATTATACGAGCTAACCGAAAGAAAATAACTATTTGATCCGACATTCATTATAAAGGAACTGCACGAAATAAAACCAAGCAAATATCGATTTTAAATTCTAGGGTGAGTTTCATCTACCGTACCCTAGAGAACACCACGCTCATAGGCAATCTCGTTCGGGTCGTTAACCATGACAGATTGACACTACGATGAAAGCAAATTTTTAAATGAATTGTTTTATAGTACCCCAACTTGCCGACCTGTCTATTAGCAACATTTTGGTGAAGGACCAAACGGGCGACAAAATCTGGCCCGTTACAGGACTCTTAAAACTGTAGACAGATTAATAGCCAACACGTTTCTGATGAGAGAAAAGAGAGAAAGATAGAGAAAAGTGATATTTTAGAAGGTTCAATGCATGTAATATAGTCGACGACAAAAAAAAGCAGTTTAAGGGTTGTAAATTTCTAATTTCCCATTCACAGCAAAATTCTTCCTTTGTGAAAATTAATGCTTATCACAAAACGAAATATACAAATATTAGGTAATAATGATTTTACTTTGTACACAGAGTAGATAAAAAGATGTATAATTATTACCGTAGTAAACTCTCATTATTTTTCATGTAGCAATTATTTCAAATATTCCAATGCAAAATGAAAATTGAGGATAGCCTAAATTAAAACAACATTCTATTTACAAAGAAAAATTTGTATAATATAATATCTGATTATTGCGTATTATAAAATGCGTTAACTTTTCAAAAATTCACATCCTTACTCACCTCTATATGTCGTCAAAACTGTACCATTAGATGAAGTCTA
>JAEQML010062850.1:0-23846 GCA_016904865.1 Pissodes strobi | reverse complement strand
CGTACCCCACTAAACGAGCCGAGTGTCGCGGCTATAGTTTTCTTTAGCCTATGCCCTGTGCTTGTAATACGGGTGGCCCACGTTCGATTCTCGTCTGTACCTTGTAGAAGGGGATATACTTTAATGGTATCATATATCCCCTTCTACAAGAAACCCAACTCCAATTAAATAATAAAGGCTTTCAAGGGGAGAAATTGATAGTTATATTTAGACCTGCAAACGTCATTTTTGACATAAAGTTCAAAATATGTCAAAAACGGTTAGACATTAGGTATAGGATATTATATATAAAACATATCCGGAATTTTCCGAGGAACTAAAAAATACCTTAATATACAGGGTATTCTATTTAAAATAAGGAAGTTGATTCTTGTCCACGAAACTACGAACACCCTGTATATATTAAAATATAATATTTTAAAAGTTTAGGGAAATCTAATTAACTTTTGCATTAAACTTTTTTTGGTACACCCCGTAGATTCTGAGATAGGGTATCATCCCATAATAAACGGGCCACCCTGTACCTACCACGCACTATTTCATAGATATTTTAAAAAAAATTACAATTGGGGTGGAGACAATGTTGTAAGGAATGGAACATACAGGTTAGGGGTAAAAACTTGTTAGTTTACTAATATTTACGCTATTCTTAATATTTCTACCAATTTTTAAAACATTATAAATTTTGTCCGATATATTACAATTTTAACTGTTATATTACTGAATTATAGATTCTGTATGCTCCACACGTCATATAACCCTCGATTATGGTGTATAACTATGGGTTGTGTAGTTTTAATAATTGTCGAGTGTGATGCACTTAAAAACTTCACTTTACCTAAGAAGTTTCAAATCGACCAAGGAAAAGAGTTTCCTAATTTTCAAATATTATTATATTTGAAAATTATTGTTATTTTAAGTATTGAATACTTAGTTTGGAAACGAATATTCGAAAGAGTGGTGGCAATTCGTCAGTTTGACCAAATGTCCCAAACTGTTGCTGCTTTCCTAAAGTTTTCAAAGCTAAAATAATGCAGTAGTCGCTGTTTTTGTCGTTCGTCGCAACAATTTATCTGACGGTAGATACAACCACGAAGTAATCTGCGATACAAATTTTGCTAATTTTACTAGCAATAATATTCCAACAAGTCCAACACAACCGTAAATCTTATGATTAATTCTGCAACTTTCACCGCAGAACTAACGAGTCATAGCTCGATGTGCATAATCAAACTTACGAATAATTAGCGTATCATTCGCTTAAACCAGCCATCTCACTTGAAACATATTACTAATAAAACCTACTTCCATTATTATTTCTGACTGTGTAGAGTTTGTTTATCTAATCCTTAATCGCAAATAAATTTAATTGGCAATATTCTAAGATTTGAGATGTACTTTTGATACCTGGCCCAAAGCATAGTGAAATATTTTCAAATAGAGTTATAATAAGTTCGAAGAATAGGCAGAATTAGGATCAATATATAATAGACGTTGAAACGCACCGCCCAAGGCACATTCGTTGCACCTAGAGGCGAATACTCTTTGGACGTGATCGTAACAATGGTGAATGATTTATCAGAACTCTCGGTTAAGCCCCTGATAAAATGACGTTGTTTGATAGTAGATTCTGAAGCAGATGTTTTTTAACCGATTATCTCAAATGATTACAATTTATTAAGTGGCCAGTCAATACTGGCAACAAAACCTACATGTCCATTTTTTATACATTTTATTTTTGCATGTACGGTTTAAGGAAAACGCAGTATGAATTTACATAACCTAACCAATAACATATATTAAAAATAAATACAAAATGAGATGAATTTATATATTAAAGGAAAAATGTACATAAGAAAGAAAAATATATTTACCAGGATTAAGTTACGACATTTCAATCAGGCCCTCGCACCAAGAAATAAACCGTGACCGTTTATTAAAAAAAAATACATCCTAAGTATGTGCGCTAACACTGTGCTCTACGCTCGATACATTCACATTACCAATACGGGAAAATACATGCACATACTAAAGAAAATTTATTGAGAGTTGGCGGATAAGATCTGACCAAGACGTATACACTGTGTTCAAAAAGTCCCGGACCCCCTCGATATCTCTAAAAGGCCGCCTCTGATCAAAAAATATTTCAGATGAAAGTTGTAGATCTTTGTTAGATCTACCTTAAAAACAATATGCTAAGTATACGGGGTGCTTCACAAACGCGGAATAAATCAATGTTGTGTTTTTTTAAATGAAATAGTATTGTTTTCAATTTACTTTCTTAATCTACGCAAAATTTTAAACCCAGTTCCTGTTTCATGTCCTATACTTAAATCCAACAGTTCAAGAGATATGAAGTCATTTTTATTAAAATTTTTAAATTTTGCGGTCAGATTACCTATTATTTTACCTCTGTATTATAAGTTTAAGACAATACCAACGTTTTCACGACAGTTATTTTTAACATTGTCAAATGATTTCATTTTATTATTTCAATTTAATACTTATTTTAAATTATGTCCCTTACTGAAAGAGAACGTATTACCCTTTTGATGATCAAATGACTCGGAGTTCGCCAACGATCATTTAATGAAACAACACATCTTTTTAATGACACGTTTCCAGATCTCCCTTCTATTTCAAAATCTACCTTGATCAGGACCATTCAGAGGTTTGCACAATTTACAATTAACATGGTTTCAGCAAGATGGAGCTCCTGCACATTTCGGTATAAACGTAAGGAGATTTCTAAATGCTACTTTTCCTTATAGGTGGATCGGCAGAGGAGGTGAAATAGAATGGCCAGCGAACTCCCTGACCTTACGACGATGCACTATTTCCTCTGGGGTCATTTGAAAAATAAACGCCATTTCCAGCACTTAATTAAATAAGTTTGTTTCGTAACTATTGTATTTGTTATGTTAATAAAAGTGACGTCATATCTTTTGAACTGTTGGATTTAAGTATAGGACATGAAACATGAACTGGGGCTAAAATTTTGCGTAGATTCAGAAAGTAAATTGAAAACAATACTATTTCATTTAAAAAAACACAACTTGGGTTTATTCCGCGTTTGTGAAGCACCCCGTATACTTAGCATATATTTTTTAAGGTAGAACTAACAAAGTTCTACAACTTTCATCTGAAATATTTTTTGATCAAAGGCGGCCTTTTAGAAATATCGAGGGGGTCCGGGACTTTTTGAACACAGTGTATAATATATTAGTCGGAGAACGAGCGATGTCTAAGATACACCCTCTATAACACTCGCGAACAACCACCTAAAAAAAATCGATTTCTATGTAAATCGACCTGGCGCATCCGATTTTGGAGTTCGCCAGGCAATCCAGAATTGCGAAACTAGTCAAAATCGGCAATTTCTGAAAAATCTCAAATTTTATGTGATATTTTTAATTTTTGCTTATCACCCTATATCTCCCTTACTTTAAGTCCGATTAAATTCAAATTTTTAGGAGAGCCCATTTGGACAATTGTTATCATGAGTGACATGAGAAAAATGCAAAAAAATTTACGTGTCACCAGTTTTATTTTTTTGAAAAGTTGGTAGCACGAAATTTCTTAAAAAGGCAGCAACAAATACTCGATCGAGAAAACTTTTTTGTTTTTAGAGATAGATGCATATAGTAAGCGACAAAGTTGTAGCTTAAGGACCTAAGAAACTTTTTTATTTCGGTGATTTTTTTGATAACTACTTTAGTTTTCAAGAAAACGATGCTGCAATAGAACACTTCGACTGCCGCGTCGCGTCGCTACAGTGCGCTTGTACTGCCGCTTTATTTCTAACCTACCCTCCGCGCCGCGCCCGCCGGGGTTGTCTGGTAATAAAATAATTCTCGAGTTAAAATAATGGGTTGTTGAGTTTGTGAATATTGGTTAGTTGTTTTTAAGTGATATAAAGGTGTAATCTGTGTGGTTAATGTCGTTTATTCTTAGTGAAAATAGTTGAGGTGCAGCTATAATAATAATTAATATTGCCTTAGGAAAGTGGTATAGAGGGTAAAGGGCATTCAGTGTGTGAAACGAAATTTGTTTTGTAGACATTTTAAACTAGTTCTAATAGGTATTTATATTGAACAAAGAACAACTTTTAACCAATTTTTTAACGTCATCAGTGTTGTGCGCGTTGTTAACTTCTTTTTTTAACAATGAGTTCCCAGCTAAACCTAGAATTAAACTTTATGAAATGCATATTTTGCCAAGAAAATAGTGAAGAAACTGTACAGAGTGTTACAGAAGAAGCACTGGACTATGTATTTAAAGCAGCTTCTATAAAGTCGGATGATATCTCTCTTAAGTTAAAATATTTCACCGAAAAAAGGGATTTATTTTTGTCAAAATGTCCTGTCTATCATGCAAGATGCAGAAGAAATTACACCCGAAAAGCTTACAAACAAAAAGCAGAAAGAACTGATGTGGCTAATACTGGTGACAAAAAAAGGAAGACCGTTGAAAGCCTAAAACGTTGTATTATTTGCAATAAAATTCGGGATACTAAGGGGTCCAGAAAATTAAAGCTAGTAACAACATTTAACATGCAAAATGAAATTTGGGCAAAAGCTAAGGAAAAAGGTGATGAAGACCTTTTGTATAGAATACAAGGCTTTGGAGACTCTTGTATCGACATGATTGCTAATGAAAGTTCTTATCACAATGTGTGTATTTTAAATTATTTAAACAGAAAAGCTACACCCATTAAATTGGCAACTTTAACATTAAATGAAATATTTTTAAAAGTGTTGCCAAGTTTGGAAAATGCATTGTTTATTAATAATACAGTTCTTACCATTGTTGAAATTAGGACCATGTTACAGAAAGAGGCAAGGTTATCAAACGTCGAGTGGTACCCAACATACCCTCATTCAGAGGACATAATAAACAAAATAAAGCAACAATTTAATGACAAAGTTATGATATTGCCCCGCAGCGGCAATTTATCTAGCTACGTGTGTTCTACAAAAACAATTGTCAATACATTAGACTCTCTAAAAAATGCTCAATCGTCTTCCGATTCTGAATTAGGTGCGGTCCAAAATTCGCCTTATAAATGGCAAGCAAATCTATATAAGTTTGCAAAATACCTGAGAGCTGAACTCATAACGTGTCAAAATGAAGATCCTGTAAATATTACTAAAACTTGTGCTTCCAATTTGATTCCTAAGTCAATATACAATCTGCTTGCTTGGATACTAACAGACGAAGATGTTCGTTTCAATGATCTTACAGGCAAAGTTATTTTAGAACAAAAAATGGAAGAAAAGGTTTTAAATATTTGTCAAGACTTCTTATATTGTGCCACTGGTATAAAATCACCCAAGCATATTGGATTGGCAGTATATATCTTAAAACACACTAGGTAAGTCAAAAGTACTGTTTTTTTCTTGTTTTAATATCCCACAATCCATGTTTTGTATGAAATGTCTAAAACTTTTTCAAACCCCATAAAATGGAACCAACTAGAACCTAATTGGAACCTATCCACCAAATTTCGTTAAAATCATATGATTACTTTTTCAGTTATCTGCGTTCGTTACAGACAGACAGACCGTCAGACAGATTGTTAAGAATGATCCGAAATGCAAAAATATAATTCAAATCGGAGAAACTTTTTTGCGATTTTGAATCTTAATAATTACCATGATACTACTATAGTAGGATAGGGGGGGGGGCTATATACGGCTTAAACAGTTAATGACATTTATTTAACGGATTTACAAAAATATATATGATTGCAGGCCTTTCGTAACTAAAGTGGTATATTTTTGTTCTTTTTTAGAAGCAGAAAGATTGTGGAATTGCTATGTAAATTTGGTAATTGTATAAGTTACACCGAAGCACAACGATATATTAATGATATGGCTATACTTGCTGACAATAAAACTGCTTTAAGCGGCGTGTTTATTCCTGGTAATTTGACTTCTGATAGGTTCACTCAGTTTGCATATGACCCCTCCATTGAAGGCAAAACAACACACGGTACGAAGCATATTATATATCAACAGATTAATACTGAAAATCAGAAAAAAACTGTTGCCAATCTAGACTTACCAACTACACATTATAAATCAAAAATTAAAGAAGTATCTAAGGCAATTGACTTTAGCACATGCTCTTTGACTAAAACAGATAGAGCTCACAGTAGATCACTAAAAGACTCGAACCTTGGACATGTATTTTCAAGTGAATATAACCATGATTTGTCACTCATTTGGAACCTAATTAACATGGAAACGGATTCTTTAAATTTCATCCCCACAAGCTGGAGTGATTTTTACGAATCCATAGTATCATTAAGTGATACATCAAGTAGAACCGAAATAGGATATGGACCATTTGTGCCTTCATCTCCCACTAATGTAGAAGTTGTCGAACAGTCAATGGATTACTGTTCAAAAGTTGCCCAAAATTTGAATCAAATCCATGTCGTGATTACTGTGGATGAAGCCATATATGAAATTGTGTACGGACTAAAAACAAAGTTTCCGCAAAAATATAAGAATGTCATTCCGAGGATGGGTGGTTTTCATATATGTCTTAACTTCTTAGGAGCAATTGGACGAATTATGTCAAATTCTGGAATAGAAGATATACTAGTCGAAGCAAAAATATTATTGAGAGGTACAGTCAATAAAGTAATATCTGGTGGAAAGGACTATATAAAATGATACGGGCACATACTCTAATACAATCCGCTATATTTGAATTGTACTGGGAGCAGTTTTTAGATTGGCTAATGATTACAGATGACATAGACCGTTGTGATGTTAACTTACTATTAGAGGAGATTGAAAACTTAAGACGCTATTTGAGGGAAGAACGTTTGGATATGGTAGAGCTATCGTATGCTAATATCTGTAGTTTTATTAAAAAAATTGAGCCTTTAAAGAAACGATTCAATGAAACTTTTCAAAATAAGCCCACTGCTCTTTTCTGGCTGCACTACATAAATATGATATGTATACTACAGTGGTATATAATGGCAGAACGTAGCGGTGATTGGAACCAACACTTAAGCCGGGAACACACTTTCGACACGCCACGCCACTCTGCGAGCTAGCGTGTACCGTGGCGTGCTATACAAAAAGTGCGGAGCTTCTAAAACAATGCTTTTATATGGACCGGAAACACACACACCGCACGGCACGGAAATCACTCCACGCCACGCTGACGTCAAACTCCATGCATGCTGCAGCATGTGGAAATCCACACTTTTGTTGCCACGCGTGGTGAGCACTGAGGCGCCAAAAAGCGAATTCAGTTAATTTGTTCAGTAATTTTTAATGCGATTTTAATCCTAAAATGGATGACTTATTTATTGAAAAGGTGCGAGAACATGAATGTTTGTTTATACTTCAAATGCCGAGGTTGCAGGGATAAACATGTGAGACAGATGTCCTGGGAGGAAATTGGACAGGAATTGAACATTTCTGGTAACTAAATGATTTATTTATTAAATTATGTGAAGATAATAAAGTGGCACACCTGACATAAGAGAAATGTTTTCGTCGACAAAACTTTTTCTTACGAAAGTTTGGCTTAGAAACTGGAAATATTAGGTCGTTTGAATAAAGATACAGTACATGCTTTGTAGTACATGTTAGTAAATAGTCTTTACATGTAGTTTCATGTATGGATCCGATAAGAATACATCCATAATATGAATTAATAATTATACCAGCCTATGAAATTAGCCCAATTCTTCTCTTCTTTGGTTAATTTCGTGTACCCAGGGTGCTCTATGACTTGTCTGATTTTCTAATATATAGATAGAGACTGCAACTTCTTCCTATTCCTCTTCCCAATCAGAAGAATCGGTACTGCTGGCGTATTCAATTTTTTCTAGAAACAGTGCTACTGCGAGACAAAATTAAATTGGGAAATAAACGCAATCAACTGACGTGTGGTGTACGTCGCAGCGACTGCTTGCCTATAGTGTGTTTCTAAACCAAAAATTTTACGCCACGCCACGGAACGCGCTAGCTCGCAGAGTGGCGTGGCGTGTGGAAAGTGTGTTCCCGGCTTTACTATCTGTAGAGAAAATGCTCCCATTTATGGTGTCTGCTGGACACTATAAATATGTGTCATATATACCCCACTACTTACGTGATATGAAAAATCTAAAAATGTATGCTCCAGAAGTACACGAAGCGTTTCTAAAAGGAAAATTTAACATTCATTTAAAAAACGGGGTGTTTAACGGCATTTGGACTGATATGGCCTTAGAGCAAACATACAACAAAGACGCTAAAAACAAACTATTTCAGGGAATTTCTATGGAAGAAGATACCATTCAAAAATATTTAAATGCACTGCCATTTATGTCTTTAATTTCGGATCAATTAGAGACTATGGTCGAGCACAGGAAACCCGACTCTAAAGAAAAACATCATGATTCAAGAAGCATAATATTTGCTTTAAAAATGCACGTTGACAAATTAGAAATTAAGAGAATTATAAAACAAAAAGTTAACCCCTTCCAACAGGATAGCACAACATTATTGAATATTTTTTCTGGTTATACAAGCGAATCAAATAATGTGTATAAAGCGGAAGAATTAGGACTGGCTGCCTTATTGGAGGCTCACGAAAAAAACTATGATAAAATTGGCGTCGTAAAGCTTAACTTTTTCACCGAGAAAGAAAAAGTGAAAGGTAAAAAACTAGTAAATGCATTATATGAAAGCGAAGCAAAAATGTTGCGAATTTTGCATTTTACGAGAGAGCTGGATGAAAAAACGAAAATTAGGGTATTTTCTCATGAATGGACTGAATATCCAGCTATGAAGCTAATTCGGAAGGAAATTTTGTAATGAGGAAAGGCAGTAAATCGGAGTTTTACAACGCTGTTTTAAAGGAAATAACTGATATGTCAACTGAACTGACGTGTTTCCCAGCAAAGTCAAATGAAATTATTGAAACCTTATTTATTATTGACATGATGGCACTGGTTCAATGATTTCAATATTATAATTGCAACACCTTTAATGATTTGTTTTTAAAGTATTTCAATCTGATTTTAAATTTAAAACCTACAAATTCACATTGTATTGTGTGCGTTGGAGATCGTTACGATTTTGAAAACAGCATAAAAGTTTCAGAAAGAAATAGAAGAGCAAAGAGCAATCCACCCATAAACTGTTCAAGTTCAAGATGAATTTAAGATTCCGGATTGGAAAAAATTTATTGCAAATCCTAATAATAAGAAAAAACTGCTGGCATATTTTGTCAAGAAATTCATAGATAATCATCACACTTTACCAGAAAGTATAAATGTATTATTAGCTGGCATGTCAGAAGAAAACAGCAAAACCATTATGTTATATACTCGACTGAGAGTATAATAAATATTATTATGGTTAATATGAACCATGTAAATCTTTAGGGAAAAAGGAAACACCAACTTGAGTGAACTTCCATTTAATACTAATATTACTATTGCTGTATAAAGTGATACCTTATATGGGAACAAGAAATGGTACAATTATCCTAGTATTAGAGAGTAAGCGCATCATATGGATACGGAACGTATCATCATATATTACACCTTCCCCCTTAAAATTATAACTTAGTATCTACCCGCAATTAATCGATCAGGTGGTTTTAATTGGCTACGACGTCTTAACACTGTAGTCTTGTCACATACATTTGGCACTTCACTGTTTTGTGTTACCTCACTGTCACTACCTATATTAGAGTTAATACCTTTATCTAATTCCGAGCGAGGAGTGATGGAAACATTATTTTCATTATTGAAATTACGAGATGAAAAATTTCGTTTTAATTGATTTGTATGGCGTTTCCATTTCATTCCACAATCGGTACTTATTAAATATACTCTTTTACCTAAAACTCTAAAGATAGTTCCCTGACACCAATTTGGAAAATTTGTTCTATAATCTTTAGCCCAAATACGATCACCCTCATTAAAAATGACATTTTTCTGAGAGCCATAATATTTTTTTTGTAAGTTTTGTTTGTTTTCAACCACGATAGAATTTGAAGGTAGTAGTAAATCGAATTTAGTTCTTAGATTTCTACCCATTAAGATCTTGGCAGGTGTTTCTCCTGTTGTAATATGGGGTGTATTCCGATATAAAAAAAGATATCTATTAATAATTAAATTAATATCCAAATGTGCATCATCATTTCTAGCCTTTAAGATCGCCCTTTTCATAATTTTAACAGCATTTTCCGCTAATCCATTTGTTGCAGGATGGTACGGAGCTCCTGTCAAATGCTTCACGCCACCCTCAAAAAGAAAGCGCTGAAATTCTTCAGACGTAAATGTGCCAGCATTATCTGTACAAATGCTTACTGGAAGGCCATATCTAGCAAAAAGATCTCTAAAAATTTTAATTGTGGTTGTTGCCGTAATATTGCTGACCTCAAAACATTCCAGCCATTTCGAGGTTGCGTCTATAATTATAAGAAAGTTTTTGTTAAAGATTGGACCGAAAAAATCTGCATGTAAGCGTGTCCATGGTTTTTTTGGCCAATCCCAAACTTCTAAAGAAGTCTTTAGGACGTTACTTGAATAAATAGCACAAGATTCGCATTTTTTTACAAAATTTTCAATTTGAGAATCGATACTGGGCCACCAAACGTAAGACCTTGCTAAAGATTTCATTTTAATCATTCCCATATGAGTTGAATGTAATTCTTTTAAAATACAATTTTGAAATTTAGAAGGAATTACTAAACGAAAACCCCATAGTATACATCCTTGTTCAATGCTAAGTTCATATCTTTTATTAAAATAAGGTTTAAATTCTATAGCTGGACAAATATTTGGCCACCCAAAACGTATGTAATAGAGTAATTTGTTCAAAGTCTTATCTTTCTTTATTTCCTTTTTTATATTCGTAAAATCCAAAGAAATATCAATATCTTTTAATAAATGTAAATATGATGTTTCGCAGTTAACTTTAAAAAATGATATTGTTTCCTTTTCCAACAGAGCGGAATTTTGCATAGGCATTCTAGATAAAAAATCTGCAGTATTTTTATCTGAATTAACATATTTAATATCAAATGTAAAAGCGGACAAAATATGAGCCCAACGTTGCAAACGATTTGCTGCAAAAACAGGTATTCCTTTTTTATCTCCAAAAATGGTCAACAAGGGTTTATGGTCAGCTACTAGCAAAAACCTTTGATTGTAAATATACTGAAAAAACTTTTTAACTCCGAAAATAATGGCTAACGCTTCCTTCTCAATTTGCGAATAGGACACTTCAGCACTGTTTAAAAGACGTGACGCAAAAGCTATCGGTTTTTCTTCATTACGGTCGAAAACATGACTTAAAGTTGCTCCTAATGCAAATTGAGAGGCATCCACGGTTAACTTAATCTTTTTAGATGGATCGAAATGCGTTAAAACAGAAGATGACAGTAACATTTCTTTAGCTCTTTCAAAACTTTGGGTACATTCTAATGACCACTGCCACTTGACATTTTTTTTTAAAAGATGGTAAAGTGGCTTTAAAATTGAAGAAATATTTTTAATAAATTTGCAATAAAAATTAATCATCCCCAAAAATGATTTAAGTTCCGTAATATTTTTCGGAACTGGACATTTTTTTATTGTTATCACCCTCTCTTGAGAAGTATGAAGGCCTTCTTTGTCAATTGTGTGACCAAGATAATGTACAGAGTCTTTAAATAGAAAATATTTTTCTTTTTTTACTTTTAACCCGCATTCCTGGAGACGACGAAAAACATTTTCCAGGCGCTCCATATGAATTTTGTCATTTTCTCCCGTCACCAAAATGTCGTCTAAAAAACAAACAACCCCCGGCATGGTAAACATTTGTTCCATAATATTTTGGAAAATAGCGGGAGCGCTCGTTATTCCATACGGTAATCTAGTATAAGAGAAAAGACCCTTGTGTGTAGAAATTGTGACAAGTTTTCTAGATTCTTCCGTAAGCATAATTTGCTGATAAGCTTCGGACAGATCAATTTTTGAAAACTTTTCCCCACCTTGTAATTGAGTAAATAAGTATTCAATACGTGGTAACGGAAAATGACTAATTTCCAAATGAGGGTTTAGAGTTATTTTAAAATCTCCGCAAATGCGGATATCCCCACTGGATTTTAACACAGGCACTATAGGAGTCGCCCATTCTGAAAATTCAGTTTTAACTAGTACCCCGTTATTTATCAGACGTTCTATTTCTTTTTCTATTTTAGGTTTTAACGCGAATGGTACTGGTCGCGCTTTAAAAAATTTTGGAATGGCCCCATTTTTAAGAAGTAACGAAATTTTAAATTTGTTAAATGTGCCGATTTGTGAATCAAAAATACTTTTGTACTTGTTTAACAAATCTGAAACATTTATAGAAGAATTTTCCGCAATAGTGTTAGGAATATTATACATTTCACTATTTGCTATGTCGCTGGTACATTCTAAATTTTTATTTAGTTTAC
The DNA here is from genome assembly GCA_016904865.1 of Pissodes strobi. Lineage (NCBI taxonomy): Eukaryota > Metazoa > Arthropoda > Insecta > Coleoptera > Curculionidae > Pissodes > Pissodes strobi. The sequence goes on along the minus strand of JAEQML010062850.1, from coordinate 11,399 downwards.
AAAACCCTGTATTTAACATAGCTAAAGCATTTCTACCTATTAATGGAGGTCCTCCATGTTTAATGACATAAGTCTTTAAAATATAACTTTTTTTCTCAAAAGCTATATTTAATTTTAAATAACCAATTGGTTTGAATGTGATTCCGATATAGTCAGCAAGCGATAAGTCATTACGGTATAAAGTTTTATTTTTAAAATGTTTTAAATATAACTTTTCAGAAATCGCAGAATGTGCGAATCCCGAGTCAACTTCAAAATTTAAATATATATTTCCAATCATTAACTTAACAAAAAATGGCTTAATGTTATTTAAGTTTTCAATATTATTTACATCCAGGTCCCTCACATTAAATATTGATTCATCGGATTCATTATTATCCCGTAAACTACCATTTTCGTGTATAAAATTATTACGATTTTGCTTACATTGGGGTGCTAAATGACCCTTAATGCCACAATTATGGCAAAAGCAGTTTTTATATTTACAATCTTTGGACAAATGATTTTTACGACCGCACACAAAGCACTGATTTTTATAAAAAATATTCTTACCACTTCCAGATGCCTTACCAGTCCCAGATGTTGCCCCTTCCTTAACAAATTTGTGTTTTGGCGGGTTATGATGTCTTTTCTGGAAATAAATTTGTTCTTGCTTGATACCGCCACGCAGGTTTTCCCTGAAGTCATGTTCTCGCAATGCAGACTCCTTACTGAGAGCGATTTTTACTGCCTTTTCAAAAGTTACTTTTGAGACGTCTTCCTCAAAAAGTCGGTCTGCCATTTTATCATCATTGATACCGATGACGAAAATATCACGCATCACCACTGAAAGTTCAGTACCAAAGCCACAATTTGAAGCTAAACTTTTAACTTTTGCTTGCCACTCGGCAACTGAATCGGATTCTTGACGCTTGCAATGGTAAAACTTAAGCCTTTCCGCAAAATACGATTTCACTGGCGAATAATGGTCAGTCAACATTTTCATTAATTCATCCACACTCTTGGACTCAGGCGTATCGGGAACACATAGATTACGCACTAGAACATAGCATTCTTCCGAAAGAGCATTCAGCAAAATTGCCCGTTTTCTATCCACATCTGTGATTTTGTTCGCAATAAAAAATTGTTTGAGGCGTTCACTAAAAACCAAAAAACTCGACACTTTTGGATCAAATACGTTAAGAGAACCCAAAAGTCCAATATATTCCGTTTTGATACTAGCCGAACCGGATTCCAATGGTGGAGCCATTTTGTAATTTCAACTATTTCTTTTTGTTGATTAATTATACGAAAAGGAAAAAACCGTAGGTTTCTAAGTAATCCTCGTCGCCACTGTTATATACTCGACTGAGAGTATAATAAATATTATTATGGTTAATATGAACCATGTAAATCTTTAGGGAAAAAGGAAACACCAACTTGAGTGAACTTCCATTTAATACTAATATTACTATTGCTGTATAAAGTGATACCTTATATGGGAACAAGAAATGGTACAATTATCCTAGTATTAGAGAGTAAGCGCATCATATGGATACGGAACGTATCATCATATATTACACATTATGTGCTCTAAATTTGATACCAATGTGGCCACGGATTTAGAATTTACAGAACATGAGGAAGCTGATACTAGAATATTTTCTATTATCGGCCATTTTAAAAACAGGTATAAACGATTTTTAGTCTATGCTACGGATACAGACATTTTTGTATTATCAATGTACTATTCCTCTTATTATATTGATATAGAAATATGGATCCAAAATAATAAGAAGTTTGTTCCATGTCATATGATAATTCAATCACTAGCCAACACCTATCAGAAGGATGCTAAAAACTTAGCTGGGATTTTATTAGCAGTATATTGCCTAAGTGGATGCGATTCAGTGAGTTTCCCATTCAGAAAGGGCAAAAGAAAAGCTCTAAAAGTTGCAGTTTCTAATGAAGCATGTATAGATCTCGTTCACTTTGGATCTTCAAGTTATAATGGGTACGAAATATCAGAAACTCTTTGGACAATTTTTAGAGAATTTTTCAAAACTTTATACGGCCGTCCAAATTTTATGGGAAATATGGACGAATTACGAGCGCATATATTTCCAAATTGTAAAGCTGACATTAGGTGAGTTACATTAATTTCTATGTTTTTGTCTGTGTCATTTTATTTTTTTAAAGTACCTAATTATGTTAAATTTGAAACCTCTTTATCACTGAAGTGCATTTAATAATGGTTGGTTGGTTTTTCATTTTAGAGATCTGCTTCCAACAGAAGATGCATTTTCATTGCATGTGAAAAGGGCGTTTTTGCAATGCGCAATCTATAAGAGCGCTAGTAAAATTCAACCTGAAATTCCAAAACCTACAGATTTTGGCTACTACATCGAAAACAATACTCTTGTACCAAAGATGACACTAAAAGAAGCAAAGCCAAGCTTTTTGGAGATCACAGCCAACTGTAGGTGCAAGTTATTTACTTGCACAAATAAATGTAAATGTCTTAAAGCGAATGTGCCTTGCAACATTAGTTGTTTATGCCAAGGGAAATGTGGAGCTCAATAGTAGCAGATAAGTAAAATGTAAACTATCATCATTCCCTTTGACAAATGTGTTAACTATTTCTTAACTTATATTGCTTAACTATACGAGTCGAAGTTAAATTTAGTAATACAATGAATATGTGCAAAAGCACTGGGCATAAATAACAAAATGAACGATATTTTAAATCGAATCTATTTAAATCACAAAAATCTAAATCGCCCTTATCAAAATTTAAAACCTTATCTTTTATATTATTCTCCTTTTTCAAAATTAAAATTTACTGAATAAACTTCGAAATAAACGTTACGATTATTAAATAGGTTATTATTAGTACAATAAAAATCTTGGCACTCTCAAGCTATGCATGGCCTTACTGTCTGTGCAGTCCGTGACCGGCCGCGGTCGGCATGGTTTTTTTTATATTGTAGCACCGCTATGTTAAAAACCAAACCACTTATCAAGAAAATCACCGAAATAAAAAGTTTCTTTGGTTCTTTGGCTACAAATTTGTCGCTTACTATATACATCTATCTCTAAAAACAAAAAGTTTTCTCGATCGAGTATTTGTTGCTGCATTTTTAAGAAACTTCGTGTCACTAACATTAAAAAAAATAAAGCTAGTGTCACGTAATTTTTTTGGGATTTGTCTCATGTCGGTCATGATAACAAATGTTCAAATTGGTTCTCCTAAAAATTTCTAATTAATCGGACTGAGAGTAAGGGAGATATAGGGTGGGAAGCGAAAATAAAAAAATTTATATAAAATTTGAGATTTTTCGGAAATTGCCGATTTTCACCAGTTTCGCAATTCCGGATTGTCTGGCGAACTCGAAAATCGGATCCGCCAGGTTCATTTACATCAAAATAGATTTTTTTTAAGTGGTTGTTCGCGAGTGTTATAGAAGGTCCTTAAAATGCGTCGTACAGATCCCTCGTTCTCAGACTATATGAAAATTTTAAGATACCCCCACAGAGATTACGTCACAAGGTTCTTCTGAGGTGTTGTCCCGAAGGAATCTTTTCGTGTACCGTAGGACCATTGTACTGTACCCTTTGTTGTGTTTTACATTCTTTAAGGATCTCTACCACCATTAGTCCAACTTGTTATTGAATTGTTATTAGGAGATAAGAGACTTAAGGTTCACTTGAGACATATTTGGTCACAATCACTTCCCAGTCCGAAACCTAAGCAAGATCGTGCAATTTACGAGAATCTGATCACACTAAGATTTAAAAGTTCGACCCTTTCTTAAAATGATGTCTAGCGTTTAAATCGTAAAGAAATTAAGTGAAACCAAAGAATGCACTTATCTGTAAGGAAGCCGTCTCGACTCCCCTGTAGCGGGGGTTTTAGGATTTGTTTTTAACTTCATTTGGCTCAGGAAAATTACTACTTTGCTCCATTTCTCGGGTAATTGAGAAACTATACAAAGTGTGGAAGGAACTCATCTAGTGGATGTTCGAATATGTGGAAATTTAAACGGGAAACCAGCTTTGGCGAGTGGAATGGGACCAGTCTCTAGCCAAAATGAGTTAGTTTGAAAATATGAAGGAAAATTCAGTCTCAAGCTTTGGCGAGTGGAACTGAGCCCGTCTTTAGCCAAAGCGAGTGGATTTTAAGGACTACCTTTCTGCTTCCTGCCGCGGTTTTTTTATATGAAAAAGTCCCTATTTGATGTGTGGGTGCGACAAGAAACTATTAAAATTCTGATCCCGTACCTTAAAAAATGTACTTACTAAAAAGAGACGTAAATAAATATTCCCAGTGCTAGGCTCGACCGCTTTTTACCAGCCTCTCAAATATTTTTTATAATATCCAGTGTATTCAAATTTTCTGGGCGAATTTTTTTATTTGATAATTTGCATACCTAGGGTCGGTCTGGTCCAACGCTTGTCTTGTTGATTGCAAACGGCTGGTATTTTTGAAATATTTTCGATGCTCGCAGGCCGAAGGTCGTACTAATCCTTTTATGTTTAGAGGGCCGCAATGCAAATATTATGAGCAAAATGGGAGATTAAAAAAGGATGATGGGCAATTTCGGGGATATTGATCTACTAGGGGTTAAGCGTTTAAAATTGAAAGGATTAGAAGGCGATCAGGTAGATTCGAGTTGTGATTGGACATTTATTATTGGAAAGTTTTTATATTGTCTTAACCCAAGCCGACCCTAAAACTTATAATGAAAAACTGCCCTTCGATAAATATTTATACTATAAGGGATGTAAGTGACATTTGCTAGACCAGGACGATTTTGTGCCCGAGCGAAAGCGAGGGCTGAAAATATAGTTCGAGACTATAAAATGTACTTACATCCCGTGGAGTATATAAGATTTTTTCTCCTCCCTGCAGAATTTATTCTTGGATTTTTATTAATTTAATTCGATACTTTTCGCATGAAATTATGAAGACAGCTCTGGCCGGTTTCTATAGCGTCATAAACATTCTTATTTTATCAATAACGTCAAGCGTCAAGTTTATTATTTAAAATTGAGAAAAATTTAAATTATTGATTTGTATAATAGCCAAATGGATATAGAAGAATCAGCAAATATCGCTTGTCTGTCGCTGCTGCCAGAAAAATCGAGGAAGAGGTATCATTACTTCAAGAAATAATGCCAAACAAAGACTGCTACTGTAGTTTCAGAAACCGTGCTTTTGGCGTACTTTCACGAAAAATTTGCTGTATTAAAGTCTCCATCAAGCTTATGTTGAAGTCCACCCTTTTCATAGAGGAAAACATAGATATTTCCAAGTATCCTAAACTTCGAGCATTTTTAAAAAGAAGAAATGACGGGTATAAACCTAAAAAATCGAATGTGATTGACAGGGAAAATGTGAATAAGTTCCTGTTTGAAGCCCCGGATGATATTTATTTAATGTTGAAGGTTGTAATGATAATGGGAATTGCTGGAGCGTACCGTTCTAATGAACTCTGGGTAATGAAAACAGACAATGCTAAATTAAGGCATGAAGTCATAATTGTTACTATTCCTGATTCCAAAAACAAAATGGCACGTAAATTTACAGTGACCAAGAGTGAAGATGAGAAGGTTTGTTATTTCAAAATAAAGCACGCATCAATTGAAACGATACACCTTAAAAAAACATCACCTTTTAAACGCTGCAACTCAGCCAAATACAGTTTAATTTGGACTTTTTGCACCATACCTAAAAGGGCGATTCTTTAGCTATAAACTGTTTGTAAAATTAAGTTAAAATATTACACGCTGTCAATTATACAGGGTGTTGAAATAGTGAGTGCAAAAACCTTAATTTTTGACCAAGAATTTCTGCTCGGTGAGGAATGTAGTTTTGGATATTACTATACTTTCTGAAGTATTGGGCCTATATCTCGGGATGTCTTTGCAAATTTGATCTTACTTTATATATCGGCGGAGAAATCGTCAATTTTTAAAATGTGTACATTTTTTATGAGTGCGTTTCAGTGTGTTTTAGCCTGGCATTGTACATACGACTCTAAAATTCTTATTAGGGTTAACAGTTAGTGTCACCAGAAAACTATTAAAATGTTGCTCAGCGTTATTTATACAGGGCGACAAGAAAAATTGTGTTTTAAATCGGTTTTTGTCAAGCTTGCTATAGGAGTTGTCGGGAAATGTTGTAAATGGAAATTCTTGTTTAAATTGTCCGTAAATTGCCCGTAAAACAGTTTTTGCAATTTTAAGGTTATGGTATTTCTATTCGAAAAGAAACTCGTTAAACCGATACACCTAAAAAAAGACAACTTAAAATTTAAGACTTAAATTTTAAGTTGTCAAAACTTTTTCGATATTTTACAAATCGTAAAAAGTTATTTTGTCAATTATGTGGTGGTGAGAAAATAATTAGTACAAAAATCATAAATTTTGTAACATCGTTTTTTATTCTCTAAAAAAAGCTATATTTAGGAAATCTAGTGGGTTTAAGAACAATAATACAATCAATAACGCAACACGTAAAAAATAAAATATGAAAATTTTGAACTTAGTTTTTAACGCTAAATATGGAGAATTAATCTTTAAAGAAAATAAAACAAAATGTCGAGTCTTAAAATTTTTGGCTATAGAAAAAAAAAAACAATGGATAATTTTTTAAACAAGAAATTAATGTGATTGGAAAGCATCAGCAAATTTATTAATATAACCTAAGTGCCTAAAAATGATTTGCACGCGGAAAATTAATTCATTATTTTTTCACCACCCTATATAATTGCCAAAATATATTTTCACGTTTTTTTTGTGCTTTAATTTGACGAAGTTTTGATGATTCAAAGTTTGCGAATTTTTAGGTGCATCGGTTTATCGAGTTTTTTTTTCAAATAGAAATATCATAACCTCAAAATTGCAAAAACGGTTTTACGGGCCACTCTTGTAATTTAAACAAGAGTTTCCATTTACAAAATTTTCCGATAACAAGCTTGACGAAAACCGATTTAAAACATTTTTTTGTCGCCCTGTATAAATAACACTGAGCAACATTTTAATAATTTTTTGGTGAGAGATTAGCACTGCACACTAATAACTGTTAACCCTAATAAGACATTTAGAGTCGTGTGTGCACTGCCAGGCTAGAACACACGAAAACGCCATAAAATTCACATATTTGAAAAATTGACGATTTCTCCGCCGGTATATAAGGTAACATCAAATTTGCAAAGACGTCCCGAGATATAGGCACAATACTTAGAAAGTATAGTAATATCCAAAATTACCTTCCTCTCCGGGCAGAAATTCTTGGTCAAAAATTAGGGTTTTTGCACTCACTATTTCAACACCCTGTATACTTGACAGAGTGCAATATTTTCACTTCATTCTACAAGCAGTTTATAGCTAAAGAATCGCCCTTTTAGGAATGGTGCAAAAAGTCCAAATTAAACTATATTTGGCTGAGTTGCAGCTTTTCAAAGTTGGTTTTTTTTTAAGGTGTATCGTTTCAATTGAGGCGTACTTTAGTTCAAAATTACATTGATATAAGATCTCACATGACGAATTTTAATCCTCGCTTCTCCATGTGATATCAAAATGGAAAGTACTTAAATCAGCCTGTCGGGAAAAACACGATTTCTTCAATTCCAAGTAAAATTGCTAAATTTCTAAACTTTGGAGAATTTTAAGCAGCGTACTGGACACTCCCTTAGAAGAACGTCGGCCACTTTATTAGCAAACACTGGAGTTGATGTCTTAGCTCTCAAGCGACATGGGGGATGGAAATCTGCCACTATTGCGGAAAGTTATGTAGCCGAGAGCGTCAACAATAAAAAGGAAGTTGCAAATAAAATTTTGTACAATATAACGAAACCTGACGTCTCCTGCAGCACTTCAAGAGTAACAGAAAACTTGGTTAGAGATGGAGAATTTATGGAATCAGAACATTCCATACAAATTCACAAAAAACGAGAAAACATTTATCCAGATTTTGTAAATAATGTTCATAATTGTAATAATTGTACTATTAATATTAATAGTATTAATATTCATTTCACTTAATATTACTCGTTGTTAATGAAACAAAAAATTAAAAGTATCTCCTACGTTTCTAGTTTAAACTTAATGACTACAGGGTGGCATAAATTATTACCACCCAAGGGTGGTAAGTTGACTTACGTCATCCAAAAGCGTCGTCAAGAGCAATCGATACCTTTTTGGTAATTCCCACTTACGTCCCTCAAAACAATGTCAAAATGGGTTGTTTACAATACAGAGAGGGGAAAAAAGAGATTTGATATGCTAGAAGTAGCCGCTGTTACGGAATGAAGCAGCTGGCATTGACCAAGTCCTAAGAGAATTATTTAGAGCGATTGCTAAACCGAATATAAATGTATTACTATCTGCACTAATGATACTCGCCCTGAGGAACGGCTCCTCTCTAGTATAACAATCAAATCATTAAAAAAGAAGCCCTAAAGATGTATAGAGATTATGGAAATATATATTGAAAATGATTCATTATTGCATACACCGGAAGAAGTGCGAAGTCTATCTATCATGACACGCCTCAAATGGTATATTATTTTATATGGAGGAAAAGTGATACTTTTCATGGCGCGCTCGTGTTTAACAGCCGAACGGAGTGAGGCTGGTAACAGAGAGCAAGCCATGAAAAGTAACTTTTCCTCCAAATAAAATATGCTGTTTTTTCTTCAAATGTCGACAAATTAATGCAAAAACATCTCTTTTTAATAGTAATAATATCTAATTATTATTAAAGATAAGTGGGTTCGCAAGGCGGCTTAGACCGGTGTCGGTGAATAGGCCCAGGTTGTTGCTATAGTAATGTAACATAAAGCTGTCAGTGGACACTGTCAACAATAATAATTTTTTTAAGATTGCGTCTCCGATTGCGTTTTAATTCCGTATTGATAAGCAGTTATTGAGTAAGTTCGATTAAATAATATCCAATTTATTCCTAAATTGGTGATTTTTAGAAATGCAGTCACAAATTGAGTGATAAATACAAATTGTACTTTAATAAATCTTGAGTTGTTGACGCTTATTTTGTTGTCTGTTTGTATTGTATTTATGTTGCTATGACAACACTTTTACCTCCGCCGCGCCCACGGAAAAGTGAAAAGTAAAGCTCCGGCGGAGGAAAAACGAAACTTCACGGCCGCCTACACAGTCGAGTAATGACGGATCTACTTACTGAAAAAATCATATATTAAAGATCTCTCCCAAAATGTAATATATTTCTGAACTCATTGAGATGTTCCACGGTTAATTAATTTTTTTTGTACAATTTCAATCATTAATGTCGATGTTTCTTCAAATATTTTCATGTATTTCCTGTCTCGGAACATTTTAGATATAATCCCATTTTAGATAATATACAATCCAAAAAATATAAATGATTCTAAATATATTCAATATAATTAATAAATAAGGTATATTGAATGTTTTTTTCCATTTGGAACATGGAATTTTAATAATCACGATTTAAAAAAAAATAATATTTTTTTTTGTGGCAATTGCATTTATTATGAGAATACAATTACAATAATATACATCATAATTATTGTGGTTCTAAGTCGTTACTGATTATTATGTATTTTTCCGAAACCCGAAATACAAATTCTTTATTTTCACTTTATCTCCGAAATTACGTGAGATAAAAAAAAATTATTGAAAAAGCTGTTTTCTTAAAAAATTAAATCTTCTACAGAAAGCCTCTGGGTCGTATTCTCGTATCTAGCATAGCTCAAAAGATAGTTGCGTTTGTATGTAAAAAATATTTGACATTTTTTTTTATTTCACTATATCGCAGAAACTAAGCAATATACGAAAAAAATGTCAATGCAATTTTCAAGTCACAGTCCCATCGAATGAGTATTAAAAGATCAGTTACAAAGGCAAATGAAGGTCTGTGAGTACTAAAATGGTTCTAAATAAGCGAACAAAATTATTGCAATAAATAGTTTCGGCGGTAGGATCTTTGTGAAACATCGTTGAATAATAATACTAGGGATAATTAGTACACTGTTTGTAGATGTTTCAAAATAATTTAATAAGATATTTTTCTCTACATATGTTTCGGCTTGATGAGGCCTTTATCAAGAGCAGTAGTATACTAAAATCTAAAATTGTTATACCCTATATTATGCAGGTGTTTAAAGAGCAGGTCAGTTGGTCGTTCGTATTTAAAACGTCTGTTTTTTGTGGCTTTTGGATTTCTAGGTACTCCAAAAAGTTCAGCCTTTTGCGTTTTGTTTCCGTGTGTAGAAGTTTGACATTATTCGTACCTATAAAATTGTTATTTTCTATACAATGTTTTGCTAAGCCAGAATTTTTAATAATATGTAAAATCGATTTTTTGTGTTCTTTAATCCTAATATTTAAGTTTGTCCTACATATACAGCTTCACAGTTCACACGATTTATTTTGTAAACACCAGATTTAGAGTGTTTGTCAATTTTGTCTTTATTGTTTATTAGTCTTCTCCCTAGATTATTCTTATTAACCTGAATTGTTTTACAACCAAATGTATTTAATTTTTTTGAAACTTTATCTGTAATTTTGATAAATTTAAACGGCTCCTTTTCTAATTCTAATGTAGGGTTATAAAATTGTTTAGTTAAAATGTTCTTGTGTTTTATTAATTTGTTAATCAAAGCGATCTTATAACCATTATTAATCGCAATCTGTTTGATAATGGATATTTCTTTTTGGAAACTCGCCGAGTCTAGGAGAAAGCTGAAAAGTCTATGGATGAGACAATGAAAAGCGGAAAGTTTTACTTGCCAAGATTGGTTAGAGTCTTTATGAATTATTGCATCTGTTGTTGGTTTCCTATATATGAGGGGTTTCTGTCAAAAACCCCATTAGTCAGACATATTGAAATTTGGAAAAACTAAAAAAAGTATATATCTTGCTCCCATTTGAATTTAAATTGCCTTTCTTTTTGTGTGAACTCTGGTTATAAATGTTATAATTTGAAATTACGGAAAACTAGTTATTTCTTTATTTTTTCTTTTTTTTTAAGTTAGTTTTTAAGGGCGTGAATTTGCTTGACTTGTGGGGTTTTTGCTGGAATTGTGGTCAAAACAACATATGTGACATATGGTGGCAATATAATCGTAGTCAAATAGAGATGGCTATAATAAAAAACTTTAAAACAAAGTTTAATCAATCACGATTTATTTAAAAACAAGTAGCGGACTAGTGGGGTTTTTGCCGTTAAGACTCGTGATTTGTGAGGTTCATACGGAATTACGGTATTTTCGATCGTATGCACAGGCACGTGACTTATGTCACTTTTCCCGATTTCCTTTGGTAGGAACGTTGCGACTAACAAATTGCAATCGGATTGCGCCATTAGCTAATTTTACCCATTTTCTGACTTTTTTTTTTTATGGCAGTGGCAC
>JAEQML010062849.1:0-23849 GCA_016904865.1 Pissodes strobi | reverse complement strand
TTAAGGATCCTAACGAGTCCCACCTCCTGACGAGTGCTGGATCTGCGCGGGCGTCACAAACACATTTCTGACAAATAGTGTCTTTATGGTCCAAAGAATTCCTTTTACCGGCTTAGCGGTTTCTGATACGGCGCGGCTCGGGTTCGATTCCGACGGCAAGATATGCTTTTTTTAAGGATATGTTTGTAAAACGTTTCTTTTCTTGATTTTGGGCATGCCTTGGGTTAGTTTCGTTTGGTTGCGCCCCGAAGCGAGCTAACAAATACATGCCTTATTTAACGTTTACATTTGTAGTGTTTGTATTAGAATGTCTATTATTCACACTTCACGCATGGCGATCCGCTCGCTTTGCTCGCTCCGGGGCGCAACCAACACAAACTAACCCAAGGCATGCCCAAAATCGAGAGAAAAAGCTTTTTAAAAAAGCATATCACAATTATAGCCTTTAACCATCGAGCCACATGGCTCACTGAAAACCAGAGTCTAGGAAACCGACTAACTTTACGATGCGAAAACCGTGGACATGCGTAGTGACCAAACAAGAACAGGTATTATTATAGCTTTGATTGGTCCTTCGCATGTTACGGGAGTCCACCAACAAAAACTAACCCAAGGCTAAGAAAATTAAGAAAATAAATCAATTATTAAAAAACGAACATAACCTTAAAAAAATTAATCAAAACATATGTTGCAACCATCATATATGGTTGCAACCGACGGGAATCAAACCCGCAGCGTCCGAATGAGAAACAACAACTCTGACTACTACACCACAGATTTGTTGGAAATATTTTACTGGACAGTAAAGACATGGGTAATTCTGATACATTCCGCCATTACGCAAGTCCACAGCTTTCGCATCGAAAAGTTAATAGGTACCTTAGACGCTTCTCACTGAAAGACAAGACGGTACACAGAGGACTATCTTGTTAGGCGCAACCAACAAAAACTAACTAAAAAATAACTTGCAACCAACAGAAACTGACTAAAAAAAACTTTTTACCAAAATAACTTTAAAAAAATAAAAACCGATGTAAATCGAGCCCGGGCCGCCGTATCACAAACACAACATCTGACCACACGATCACCAGAGCAGAGCAGTTGAAAAGAAATCCATTGCACCGTAAAGACGTCAGTAAACTAGTATTTCAAATTTGGCCACGCCCTGAGCGATTCTGATTGGCTCTGTGCGAGCACAGGATGATGGCCATATACTTAAAAAGAAATATACTGCTAAACCGTCATTTGGACAATGAGTGGAAAATGAAGTCAACACTAAAAGACGGGAATATCAATTTTACATAAGTCTATCTTTGTCGTTCAGGAAGTTGTTTGTGCGCACGCTCTGTATGGAACGTTCTTATTGGTCCGTTTGTCGCGCATTAAACTGGCCGAGGCCGACCACGGCCACCTATACAAGGCCATGAAGGCCATGAAGCAGCAAATCTTGCCCTTCTACTACCTAGTGCTTCCCTATTAATCTTAAAATAAGACAATATGGTAAAACTGGACACAAGTTTATTAATTATAAAAATAAATATGAGAAATATAGACATGAAATAAAAATCATATCAAAGATAGGGATAAACTAAAGTTACGAGTAGTAGATGAACGGAATATCTGAATAACATAATTGCTTTCTATTATGCTTGTTGGCTTATAATTTCCATTTTTGATAATATGTATGTATTAATAATATAAACTATGTGATTAGTTAATAACAAATGTGATTACAGTTAAATGAAATATGTAGCCCAACATCAAAGCAGTTGCAAAAGGCAGTATTTTACGTATAAGTATTCAAGTAGATTTCTCAGAGTAAAACGAGTCACAAAAAATAAAAGGTATATATAGTGTATGGTTTTTTTAGTTAATTCACCTATTCAGTACCTACTCAAGCACAATCTTTTTAAGTAGCAATAACAGAATACATGATAAAATAAAATGATTAATTAGCTTAAGTCATGTTAAGTAAAACAAATATCACATATATAAATACAAAAAGCAGTGATTTTTCTATGTTGTATAAGTACTGTGAATAAAATGCAAAGCAGTTGTATGAACCAATAAGTATTGCAACAATAAAAGCAAACTGAAGGTTTCGAAGCAGCTCAATTTTACTAGCTGTTCTAGACAGACACTGTTGAATTCTAATCTTCATGCAAGCCATTTTAGTAAAAATACAAGTGCTTATCTAGTTAGTTCGCCACACGAACAAGATATACGGCTTTCCGAAGAAACGGGATGCCGCTTGTGCTTGGAGGGCAAAGAAACAATGGAGCATGTTTTATGCTATCTGGCAATGGATGGAAAGAACTAGACAAACTCTCCACCCCCAGACAGCTATTCGATTACATGAAAGGGATTAAACCTCTGGCCTAGTGGAATCTACAGATGTGAGCCACAACAGACCAAGGGTTGCCCAAATACACATACAATTACAAAATGCAATAGTTAGTAAAGTTACAGTTCTATAGTTGATGTTATATCATCTTCATTTTTATTGCCAATCAAAAATATTTTGGCTTCATGAAGCACTTTATCTAAAGTACTTAATATACTCAACCCGCACGTACTGATAGTTTTATATCAGACTTGTCCGAACACAATGTTTTTTTAATGAACAAATTTCCCACAAACACTTCAAGTCTTCTGACCTGACAGAAACACAGACATTTGCACACTTGGGTAGCCTTCAGCACTCGCGGATGCTGTGACAGTATCGCTACATTCCATTCGTGCGCGCGCACCTGCGCGTCATGTCTTCGTGATGCAACCAATCGTTTGTATGTGGCCTGGTGGTCTAGGGGTTTGCACGACTAGCCTTCACTTCGGCGACTCGAGTTCAAACCCCAACACTGTTTTAATTTTTTTTTAAGGTTATATTTCTAAACTGTTTTTTTCTTGTTTTTGGGTATGTCTTGGGTTAGATTGGGTTAGCACCTGGTTAGTTTCCTTTTCTTGAGCCCCCGTAGTGAGCGGAGGGCCATTCGAAAAGTGAAATATGGCATGGAATGTAGCGATACTGTCACAGCATCCGCGAGTGCCTTCAGCTGGTTCATTTAAATAGAAAAAGGACAAGTTTCCTTTTCCTTTCAACTATCCATCCTCGAGTTCATTAATCTTGATATCAGCTTCATGTAGCGCAGTAAAAGATATTGCTTCATTTCGTTGTAAGTAGTTGCTCTATCCAAACTTTCAGCAATAGCCGAGGCAATAGCCCCTTTCCATTTCTCAATCTTTCTGCGTTTAGTGTGGACATTCTCTTCATCAACTTTACTTAAATATGAAGGACATCTAGGTAGCTTACATGGAATCTCCCACAAGAAACTGTTTCGAAATATAATTATAATATCTATATCTACACGTTGAAAAAACTGACTGAAAAATATTAATGTAAACAAATAAATCGACCATCAATTTGGTTGTCGTATAGGTGGCCGTGCCCCGACCCGTGTTCCGTTTATCGATCCATCTGTGTTTTATTGTGTCGTGTGATTCGTATCGTATCTTGTGCACATTAAATTGTAATTTCAATTTAAAACTGTTTTTAGACATTTTTAGAGTGTTTGTGCTTTGAAAATAAACAGCAAATAAGCATATCCGCTTTAAAAAATAACCTCTGCAAGCGGCAATAATTTAAATCCAATAAACTACCGCGAATCAGGGGGATAACTTTATTGGCTGTTACATATATTTTCAACTAATCACAGAGCGTTTCTAACGATTGCGCAGTATGAACTTACTGAATGACAAAGACCGACTTATGCGAGTTTTAAATAGCTCCGTCTTTTAGTTGTGGCTTCAATTTTTGGTTTGGATTAGCGATATATTAGTTTATATATATATGATGATGGCTAACGGTACAGGATAATAGTAGTAGTAGTACAACTCTCTGTTGGCCTTTTTCTTTCGAAAATTCAGCCAGAAACGACCTCTATCCGGCTTAGTAAGAGCTGGGGCGACCCATCCCAGATTAGTGACACCTGATGGATAGAGATACTATTTTTAGAGGACCCAGTATGTCGAGTATGTACCCCTGGGCCTCCGACTTGTACATGCACGGCTTGTTTTAAGGTTCGAACACCACCGGCTGGACATTCACACACATTTAAATCTTGTACATGCACGGGGCCTAACCCCCGGCTGGACGTCCGAATCTTATTCGGGGAATCTACACAGCCCCTGAAAGCCCCATGTGCCCCCAAACTAACATATATGTATATGAAGCTGGAACAAAATGGCCGATACCCGACACGTGCACACTCGACCGAAGACGAATCGGAAGTCAACGGTACAGGATAACACGTTTAGTCCTCTGTGTACCGCCTTATCACCGGCAGCATCGACCAATTACACATTGGTCGATGCTGACGGCAATTATCACAAGAGTCTAGCGACCCGACCAAATTTTCGATACCAAAGGCCACCTATACTACATAGGTGGCCTTGCGTGGAATGTATTCACAAAGAAGGGTGATTCTTTGTGAATGTATTCCCGGAAACACATGCAAGCTACTGTATATCCACTATAATACGGCTTTTGTTAAATATATCCTGGTTTTTAGTTAAATAAAGCAAAATATTTCGTAAAAAGTGCATCCAAAGTACGGGTTATTACAATAAGTAATATCACTTTTCGCATGACCCTCCGCTCGCTGCGCTCGCTACGGGGGCTCAATAAAAGGAAACTAACCAGGTGCTAACCCAAACTAACCCAAGACATACCCAAAATCAAGAAAAAAATTGCTTAGAAACTTAATCTTAAAAAAATAATAAGAAAACCAACGGGGTTTGAACCCGAGCTGCCACCGACGATAGTTGCCGCTGCCGAGTTGAGACCTAACCATCTAGACATCTCGGCCACCACGGCTTATGTTTAAAACCAATTGTATCGCGAAGACATAGCGCGAATGCAATCGCTCGAGTCAACGCTACCTACACTAGATGGCGCTAGAGTCGGTATCGAAAATTACATCGGGTCTCCAGACGCTTCTCAATTATCTGGACCATAAAGACATATTTGTCACTTTGTCAGAAATGTGTTTGTGATGCGCGAGCAAGCCCAGGACTCGTCAGGCGTGGGAATACTCCTTGCAAGCTGTATTTATCCCCTAATTAATTTTTGACCTGGGATTCCTGGGAACATGCACAGAAGCACAGATTGTAATTATTTTAAGTTTTTCCTTTTGAAATGCTGGTTTGCTGAAAGTATGTAAAATACGCGCATTTTTTCTACGAAAAACTAAACAAATAGGTACAAAATTAATTTTAGAAATACTTATTTAGCTGTCGCCTTTTTAAATTTAGCTACAATTATACTTGTTGCATTAAAAATTGAATTGAACGTAAAAATAAAAGATATGGTGTCGAAAATGGTTGAGCGGAAGAGAGAAAGGTCGCGGCCTCTTAAATGTACATCCGCTTTTACCGTTTTAATGGACTTTTTATGGCTAATATAGTTGCAGTTTTCGCGTGCTTCTTCTTATACTGTCCGAGAAACAAGGGCATTTCCATATTCTTGTATTAAGAAACAAACTTCTTCTCTAGGCCAGGACATTTTTATAAAAAAATCTAACAATCTGGGACAAAAATCATAAACACAGGCATTAAAAATGTTAGGCTACTTGCCCCTTGCGTCCTTACCCTCTTCCGTTGCTTATCCTGTCAACTAGTCACATCCAGTGCGCATTTTTCTCGCAGAAATAGCAAGAAACTTAGAATATGTTCTAAATTATTTTGTGCCAAAAATTGCTGCTATTTTTACATGTCATTTTCTTAGCACTTTCTATATGATACGTCGCAATTTTTAAGGAAAATTATAGAGGCAGAATTTCTATAAAATCTTGCATCGTATCAGACAAGCTGTAGTTCCTTGAGTTGCACGATTTTTATACTTAATGTAATAATATTATGTATACGTAAAATTTACTATGTTTTGTTAATTATTGAAGTCTTAACCATGGGTTCCAAAAAAAAATCATTTGTGACCCCATTACTCGTCAAAAATTCTAGCTTGTCCGAGTTTAATGCGGCAAAGTCCGGGTTTTTCATGTTATTTCTTCTAGGTTACAAATTTTACAAATAGAAGCATCTATTCAAGTTTCCATTACAGCAGAAAAGGCAACATGTCAAGTGTTTGATGCTTGAAACGTATAGGTAATAAAATTTAACAAGATTAAAATGGCTTGCCTTTAATTTAGATGGGAAATGAGCTCCTTTGTAAGTTCAGTCACCAAAATGGTTGTAAGAAACGGCTCTCAGTTTTTAAAATCAAGTAAAATTACATCCGATATTAATTCCAGAACTAAAATTGGCGCAAAAATATGTTTGTATACTGCCGGACATTTTATCGAATAGCGCGATCACTCCCCTGACCTGACATAAATATGGGTTTCTTCTTGCGGGAAGCAATTTTGCAATAATTAATTCACGGGCATATATATCTACAGATAAGAAGAGAGATGTTAAAAATTGACCATATACATAGAGCAATCCCTTTATTTAAATCTCTGAAGTGTCAATGATCGGTTCTTAACGCAACACCCTGCATAGTTGATGTTATATTTATATATCCACGCCAAATATTATAATAAGGTACTTACCACAGATGGTACCAAACTCTTCATTTTTTCAAATTTATCCCCTAAAAGTGCAATATCATCTAATTTCGAACCAACTAATTCACCATAACACACCGTCTTTGCAGAAAGCGAAAGTGCCTATAAAACGTGGGACCATGAATTTTACCATTTTTAACTGGTAATATATGAATGATTGGGAAATACATGAAAAGCAGTTTCATAAGACTAATCGTTTTATAATTATCGAGGTGACAAAATAAAATATCGATGTCATATAACGATTCGCCATAATGAAAACTGTAAAATGAAATTGCATAAAAAGAGTTCGTTAGGAAATTCTTACAAAAAATATAATATTATACTGACGTCCAATACAAAATTTCGACAAACTATAATTTAACGTAGCATATAGGAAATATTGTTCAAACAAATGAAGAACAACGGAATGAAAATAAAGATGTAATAGAGATGTTACACAAGAAGCGCGTTTTCAAAATACTGAAAAGTTCCCGTTATCATTATTTTCGTTTATTACTTCGAAGTTAATAACCTGGCGAATTCTCTAAAATGAAAATGTTTATAAAATTATTAATCTATTCGCACAAACAAATTAACATATTGGGATTTACCAGATTTTTAATTGGAATCTAGATGTTTCTGACAAATTTAAATGCGCGTTTCCAATATTTGTCAAAATGGACGATATTCTCCGCCAATTACTCGCGGGGGCAGTAAAATTCAGCAAGAATTTGCATTTCATAACATAATATGTACAAATAAGAATGAAGTGGAAGTAACTAGTACGGATAAACAATTCTTTCCACTTCTTGTCCGCTACTTTCACTTTCCACTTATGTGATAATATTTGTGTCGACTTATTTGTAGTTCTTTAGAATGGTTCCGATTTAATCCAAGGAGTAGTAATTCTTTGTTTTTTTATCGGTGAGCTGTATTGTGAATTAGAAAAACATGAAGGTAAGTAATAATAATATAATTTTGACTCTATGTAATATAATTATTTTAGTCTACGTTTGGTAAATTATTTTAAAAATAGGTGAAATACATGCTTATAACACATAATTTCTTCTTGCAAAAATAATTGAGTGAAAGGGTGGAACCATCTTTCAATCTTGAACTTCCCTTCGTGGATTTTAAATGGGATGAAATGGGTGAAATATTTTGGAGGGAAAATCATTATGTTGACTTAAATCCAGTGAGGTTTAAATGATCCTTAAAAACGTATCTAAAATATGATGGGGAGTTGAGCGAAACGACGTGTTTCTTAATTCATTTTCTTGCATTTTTAATGTGGTTTGATAACTTTAAAACACTCGTCAATGACACACACAAAGTTGAGAATGGTTTTGACTTTTGTATAGAATCTGGTCTAAGCCAAAAGCAAATCTCCTACTGACCGACTGATTTCGGATACATTGCCAAAAATATCTAACCGATTTCAGGTAGCACTCAAAATCGGATCACACCTTATATTATAGCGATTCTATGATGGTTTAATGGTTAACATGTAAAATAGTGTGTTCTCTGTTGCTAAACAAATTACATTGAAAATTAATACAACTTATCTTCTATTACTGTCCTTACACTTTAGGCCAAACGAAAATGGCTTTCTCAAAAACCATTCCTTTTATTTTATTCTACTAGCTCATTAAAAAAATAATAGGGACTTTTGCTTTTAGCCTAGGCATGTAGTTCTTAAGAACAGTGGGGATTTGCGTGTAGCCTAGCGTCGTCCATAACAATATACTAGTTAGGATAAATATTACATATCTTGTAGGGGAAGTTCGGGTAGCTCCGGACGCTGCCAAAATGTAATTTTTAAAGAAAATGTCCTACCTGATAATAAGAACAGATCTAGAAGCAGAATAATAGTTAATAGAATAATAATCGCAAGACACTTAGAAAATTTACTTTTTATTAGTAAAAAATTGGAGGGTAACTCCGAACGCTTTTAAAAAAATCGTCCAAACTGACAAAATATTAGATACTTATTTTGGAATTTTGTTCAGAATTATGAGGGGATATTTCGGTGTCTACTCATAATTCAAATTCAAATTCAAAATATGCTTTACTGTTTAAGTCACAATTATGTCTTCTTAACAAAGCTGTTAGGATAAAAGCAACAATAAAATGGTAATAAAACAAATTATAAACAATTTACACAAACGAGAAAATTATACAAAAAAAGAAAAAACTGGAAATTCACAAAGAGAAATGTCATCTAAACCAACAGGAACGTACAAACATAAGGATAGATATTAAATTTGTTATTAACGTTAAAGCTATTTCACAAACAATACAGTGTAATGAACCCCGATTTCACCCTTTTATGTACTTACTATGTTTTCGGCCTTTTCTTCAACTCCGGTTTATTTTCTAACACCAGGTTCGCAGTACCAGTGTGTTCGTGTGTCCCTATTTCGATAAAAACAATTTATCAAACAACCCCTTATCCTCCAACTAGTAGTCAGTACCTGCATACCACTTTTCAGTAATCCAATTTATAGTTATAAAAATGTTATAGAAAAATAACGTAAGCCAAACCACTTTCCGCCTTAACTTACCTACTATTCGAGATTTGGAATTTCTAAGGGAGCAAACAATTTAAAGGGAGCATTTTTAAATTAAATCTGTAGTTGATCCAAATATGTATAGGGTGGCTCGAATTCGTGTCTATGTATGGGGAACTCGAAAACCGCAAGAGATACAGTGTCGGTCCAATTAAGGCAAAATTGCGCATTTAGGTGCCTAACAATATGCCGTTTAGAAAGTTTTAAAATTCCGAGTAATTTCGGAGATATCCGGAAAAAATCGAAATTTTGAAAAATCGTTCTATTTTTTTCCTGGGCTTATTTAAAAACGGATTTCAAATTGAATTGCACTTTTGCATTGCCACTTTTTCCGCTCTATCCAATGATGAATGAAATCCGACGTTTCGTCTTCAAGGGATCATTAACTTTCTTTTTTTAAATACGAACTTTAATTTTTTTTTATCGTTTTTCAGATGGTATTGGCGTTATTAATATGATTATGTTTTTATTTATTTATTTTTTTTTAATTTTTATTTTTATTTTTTTATTTAAATATTTTGCTCTGGCGTAATTTTCAACATTTTAAGGTAGGTACTTTTGAAATATTTATATTCTATAAAAATATTTTATTTTGTTTTTTGTATTAAGTGGAAAATTGGAGCGTATTAAAAATAAAAAATAGTTAAATTATTTCTTACGAGAATATTAAATTAAATTATATAAAATCAGGCCAAAGCAAAATATATAAAATAAAAATAAAAAAAAAATAAAAATAAAAAAATAATAAAAAAACATACTCATATTAATAACGCCAATGCCATCTGAAAAACGATAAAAAAAACTTAAGTTCGTATTTAAAAAAAGAAAGTTGATGATGATCCTTTGAAGACGAAACGTCGGATTTCAAACTGGATATCATGATTGGATAGAGCGGAAAAAGTGGCAATGCAAAAGTGCAATTAGATTTGAAATATGTTTGTAATAAGCCCAGGAAAAAAATAAAACGATTTTTCAAAATTTCGGTTTTTTCCGGATATCTCCGTAAATACTCGGAATTTTAAAAGTTTCTAAATGGCATTTTGTCAGGCACCTAAATGCGCAATTTTGCCTTAATTTGACCGACACTGTATCTCTTACGGTTTTCGAGTTCCCCATACATAGACACGAATTCGAGCCACCCTGTACAGGTAATTTCTGTTATTACCTAGTCACTTTCGAAAGTTCGCCAAACAATAAGATGATACATAATAATCGCAACTAAGTCGCATAATTACTTAGCATTTAACCCCCTGTTATCTATTTTCGTTCTCCAAGACTTTAATATTTCAATCGGTATTAAGGCATTAAATCTACAAGAAAACTAAATTCAAATTTCAATAACACTTAGTTTTGTTTAATGGCAACCCAAAATAAGCGATAACATTTCTAAGTTTCAATTACAATTCCTTCTGAGAGCACATCTCTATATTTCGTTTACATTTTCTTACACTAGTTTACTAGTTACAGATACTTTAAACTACACTTACTTTCTACCCCTTATCTTATAAACCGTAACTTGCGCTTCAATCCCTACGAGAACTGATTCTATAAATTCGCACACCACTGAAAACACGAATTGTTTAACTTAACTTTTCTTCTACCATGATACGGTTTATTTTTCCTGACCGCTTTTGAGCATAGTGGCGGACTACACTTGCGAAAATTAGATGCAATTTTTTTTTCTACCCCGTATAGACATAGCAACGAACTAAGTCTTTAACTAACTCCACAGCCGAATCTTATATGCAGAATATTTTCAGACCAACAGTGTAAAGATTATTTTCTAACTAACTCTTTTTACCGAGATATTTTTCTTTTATACCCTCTTTCAAGGATTGTTTTTCGCCTCGAAAATATGGAATTTGCAGGTGTTCATCAGCTATTCAAATATGTTTACTAAGAATACTTAAGTCGCCGCCAATTTTAATGGGACAATTAACGTTTTTACACGTTTTATAAATTCCAATCTCGATTTTATTATACCTCTCTTTGATATTTAGATTAATTCAAATTGGATTATTATAGTTATCATGGTTTTACATTTCGATTTCGGCTTTTATTGCTACCGCACTTGCCTAAATAGGGAATTAAGATTGTTTGGTCAAATATTTGGCTTCTTACGTGAACCGCTCACCTTCCAAAGTTTAGATCAAGGACCCAAAAAGAACTCGATCTAAATGCGGGAGTATTTGTTTGTAATAGCTTCGGCTACGCTACGCTTCGCCTCGGCTATTTAAACACACCTCGCACCTAAAAGTAAACTTTCGCAGCTTGTAATGTAAATAACTATTTTCAGTCAGCAACTTTTTTACTGCCGCTCTAAATGACTTCACAGTACGACAGCTTTAAAATTAGTGAGGAATACAGTTATACATCTTCCTACTCTCATAAATAATAGAGTTCTTTGCCAAAGCCGACTTTGGAATTGACAGTTTTAAGCTAACTGCTTGACGAGTAGCATTTTCATGTACTAAGAGCCCGTTTCTATGCTTGTAGACTGTAGGCACCGACTACAATACAAACAAGGAAGACAACGTTAAGATCCTCTTCGACCTAAACAGTTTGGGTTAGAATGTCCCCAATAAAAAATGCCATACTGAAGGTGTGACTTCACCAGCGCTGCTTCGAAGCCAGTTTCGCGGGCAACCGCTTCCAAAGCCTAACACCCAGATGCAACCCTCTTACTGATGGACAGAATGTGGTTTTGAAAATTTAAACCTTCATTAATGATCAGCCCAAGAAACCTGATGGCCACTCCCTGCCTAATTAAAAGATCGTCCCCAAGATAGCATTCCGAAATATCACAACGAAAACAGACAATACTGATTTTTTATACATTAAACACCAGTCGATTAGCATCACTCTACCGCTGAACACGAGCTAGATCAGATGTAATTTTGCTGCAGCCTCTCGCTGTTGCTACCGTGCCAGAGAATTGTCGTGTCGTCAGCAAACAGAATAAATCTACCCTCAATATTAAGTTATGCCAAGTCATTAATACACAACAGAAAGGGCATTGGGTCCAGAACAGAACCCAGTGGAACACTCGTCCGATATCAGAAGCCCCATGATCAACTACGACCATGGGCGTAGACAGGATTTTTTCTCGGGGGGGGGGGGGGGCGAGCCGTAGACAAGGCCGCAGTAGTGACACTTGGAGCGGAAAATTTTGGGGGCCCACGCCCAATTATAACACAAAAGTCATGAGTCGGGTAAATTCCCAGGGGGGCCATGGCCCCCCCCTTGGCCCCTCCCTGTCTACGCCCATGACTACGACCCGTCAGATATGAATGGGACCAACTGCAAGCAACTCCACGAAATCCATAGAAATAAAGTTTCTGCAACAGTATTGATGGTTCGCACAGTCGAAGGCTTTAGATAGGTCACAAAACACTGCCGCGGGGCACTCCTTCTCATTTATTTTAAAATATAAATGCGCCAAAAACTGATAAATAGCGTCAAGAGTACAATAACCTTTACAAGTCTGAAATCCAAATTGACCCGCATGAATAAGTATCTGTTTATCACAAAGAAATGATGCTACTCGACTCTTGGTTAATTTTTCTATAATCATTGAAAGAGTAGACAGAAGTGATATCAGATCTGTAGTTGCCCGGATGATCGGACTCCCCACTCTTATACAAGGGAATAACTTTGGCTATTTTTAAGCAAGTCGGGAAAACACCCGAAGACCATGACATGACAGGTTAATGGTATTCACCCAAGCCGCCAAAGCACGGGGTGAGAGGCTCATGAAAATTTTAGCTGAGAAACCATCATCCCCTGAAGAGTTTTTGTTTCTTATAGAGGCCACAGCACGAACCACCTCATCTGGATCCGTTGGATTAAAAAAGAATGGTCGACCCTCTGGATTGCCGTTCAAATAATTCATAGGCTCAGTAGTTGAACGCAAGGTGTCTATCAGGTTCCTGGCAATACTGTCGTAATAATTATTTAAAATGTTAGGGCATAGGTCCGAATGCTGAACATTGACATCTGTTTGACTTTCTCAAGTCACTGATTAACGGCCTTACTTATTATCAGCGTCATCAAGTTTAGAAGCATAGTAGGAGTGTTTAGTAATGCTAACCAACTTTCCGTACAATACCGATATCGACCAGAAAAATTAAAAAAACTTGAGCTATCATCAGTAAACTTTCTTATCATGGGCAATGATCTAAGATCAGCAGATGATATCTTTAAACTTTTGGTTATCCACAGTTTTGATTTTTAAAGCATTGTATAGGAAATGCTCTTTTAAAGCAATCAGTCAGCAGTTCATGGAATGTTCCCAAGGGATCTTGTAATGTGAGCACCACACCCCAGACTGCAGTAGAGCTCAACCGAGAGAATCTATGATAATTTACTTTACTGAAATGCCCTGTTTATATCTCGGTCGACTCCCCGCAATCGGAAGCAACAGAACAGCATACAGCTTCGTTATCTGAGAGACCAGCATTTACAACGAAACATTCAATGCGACCAGCAAGATTTGAGCACAAATAATCTATAGTTGAGCATGAGTGTTTTGAGTACCGTGTGGGAGAATCAACATGCATCATCATAGGACCTTAATAAGTTTTCCAGCTGTATTTGCTTTATCAGCAAAATCTATATTCAAGTCGCCAGTTAAATGGGCAAGCCAGAAAAAAGAGACTCTAGTTGAGTGAAGAATTTACCTAAATTTGAGTTTGGAGAATGGTAAATTCACAATATGTAAACATTTTTCTTCCTTGAACAAACAATTGAAAATTCGAATGTTTTTAAAGTGAAACTTCTTTAGCGAAGGTAAGTCCAAAAAAAAATGGAGATCAAATGAAACGGAAATTAAAGTGAAACACTTTAATTAAGCATGTTCCAGTATAGCTAGAGGGCTAAAATTTTCAGGACATGTAACCGGGGTAAAATGACTATCCTGGGCGAAAACTGGACCTTCGGCCAGGAGAGGTGGGAAAAGGAAAAACTAAAATAATTAATTCCGGGAGAACCTGAAGAGCTACGGGGTCGAAATTTTTATGGTAGGTGCACCTCATGGGGGGCTACCTTTCATCATAAGGGAGGACCGGCGCTCTATTTTAACGGAGGATTTTGGGAAAAAAAACGTTTTTTGCCGATATCTCTGCAACGGAGGCTCGGATCGAAAATCTGACAAGCGATAACCTCGTATCACGGGGTTATCAGTGGAGGGGAAGCTGTATCCCCACCCCCCAGACCCCGAATACCCAAAATTTTTCGAAAAAATTGAAAACAATGTAAGAAATTAATTGTTCGGAAAGGTAATAAAAGTATTATAAAACGAAATAAGAAAAAAAAAATAAAAGTTAGAATAACGCAATTTCGGCGAAAAATAGGCGAAGGAGTTGAGCTACGAGGTTGGGAATGGCAAAAATGGAAAAATTGGGCTAAGCAACATCAACTGCTTCTTCAGGAACTCCAAAGATTAACCTGTCGTGTATTTTCATCTGTTCGAATATGAGAAGGGGAAGAATAAATCAGTTTCTTACATTCATGCACACCATTAGAGTCACAGTCGATGTCAATTTGCTTATTTGTTTGCCGATTTTCGGCAAGACTTTTTATTATCTATACATTACCTTCGACAGCAGAAAATGCGAAGTGATATTGACTCACATCAGTACTTTTTCAGAATCGTTCAAATATTATACAAAACACTATTAACCCTAGAAATTGGCAAAGACAGTAACAAATTTTAAAGTAAATGTCTAGCAGAATGTCTAGCAGCTCTGCCAATTAAATCGCATTGTCATTGGTAATAGAAAACTTGATTTAGCATACACACGTATTATAAGCCCTATATCCAATAGCGATCGCTAACAAAATGTACCATTTTAGTGCAAGCTAGGCTAATAACTATAGCAATATTAAGTTTTTAAACGAGAATTTCTTCAGACCGTTAGGTCTAAAGTTAACCAACAATATGATAAAGAATTCAGAATTTAAAATTTTTGAGAGGGGGGCTTAAAGCACTGTAGATAAAATTATGTCAAAAATCACTCGTCGCTAAAGATATTAATACTTTTGATGACAAAATTTATGTTTAATTTTTAGATTTGTATTTTCACAATTATGATTTGTGTAATGGTGATGGTATGTAATGGTTTACAACCAAAAGCACCGAATTTCCAATACTTTGAACGGTAAGTAATTAACTTAATTCACTAAAGCAGTTAGGTACTACCAAAAAAAGTAATAGTTCCAATTATTCAAAATTAAATTTAGAAGCTCTAAATGGACGCTCGCTCTAGGAAGCCGGCATCCGTCAGAATATGAGATAGCCACTGCTTTCGATCCGCCCGCCAGCCCGTGTTCAAGCTAGCTATAAATATAAATTTCTTTGGTGCAATATTCCCATTATATCGTAATCGCCGCCCGGCACTGGTTTTGCATTCATACTCATCGTTGTTTGAGTAAATTTCCGTTTCGATGTAGAATACTCTTTAATTTAGTGAATATAACAATAAAATGGCAGGTAATGCTGCCAGTAATTTGACTGCCAGGTCACTAAATTAAATTGTAAGTAACGATTATTTCGATTTCAATACAGTTATTAGTAGAAGTGGATTATTAATTGTGGTAAGTATTTTCTTCGCGTCTTCTGTAAGATTATTAAATGTTTTTGGATACCTATCATATGTATATTTTTAGAATAATAGTACGCAATTACTTTCTTTGGTATACTTAACTAAGTTATTGCAAGTCAGGGCGAAGCCATAAATACATACCCTATATCGCAAACTGAACCCTTTTGTACGGAGTAAAATTATTGACTTTACGCACTATAGTGCGCAAAGTAATTTATTTTACGCATTGCATTTAAAAGGTATATATGACGATTCTTAGAGAGTGCGCAAAGTGAGTATTTTACGCACGGTAGTAGAAAACTATTATTAAATTCCCTGAAAAGAGGTTTCGCAGATGTAGGCTTTGAACGTTTCACTTTAAAAGTAAGAAAAACAAAAATCTTCGCAGATACCGCAGATAGAAAGATTTGATCGGATTAATTTTGGCTCTCGACAATTAATTAAAATTTACACCACAGTTATAACAAGCCTTCAACATTGTGTATCCATTGTTTTAGACCTAAATACAGATATCCATACTACGATGAAAATGGAATGGGTCGTCTGTTATATGGCTACGGAGACGACAAATTGTATCAATACAAAGTATTTACACCACTGGAAGGGATTCATTAAGAACCAGACGTTAATACGACATAAATTGTAAAATTATTAATATTTTATTAAATCGTTTATTTATTTGCTAGTCGACTAGATATAGATGAAATATATTATATTTTTGTAAAATAAATGTTAGTTTTTCCTTGTGATAGATTTATTTGTATAGGGATTCATAAAAATATACCTTTCTTACGTCAACGTTTCTTATTGCTTTTTTCACATAGGTACGAAAAATTGGAACTAAACTAAAACGAAACACACACTCACACATACCCACACATATCAGCAAGAGAACCATGCAGTGGCCTAACCTGAGGTATTCCACATCTTCCAGCCATAGTCATTGCTTATAAAAGACAATGCCATAGTCTCCCGTAAACGTTAGTATAATTAACCCAAAACCCAGTCACGTTTTATTAGCAGACTTTCTAATATTTCATTCCTTAAAAATCTCTGATAACTGAAAAAAATATATTTTATTCGATTTGGTTTCTTACGGCGAAGGTTTTTTTTTAAGTGACGTTGTGATACAAATATCGCAGTCCTCGCACCTCGGTCAAAGTTTACGAAATAAACATTGCCCCGATCTTTGGCGAGTGGAATACTTGCTCCAACACTACATATTGCTAATTGATTGTCAATTTAAAGACAAAATTATTTTAGCCATTCACATGATATTCCTGTACTTTTTTATCATCTTCTTCTGATTTTCTGTTTATGTTTTTTTTTATATTAATTAATGTAGGTAGGTAAGTAGGTATGGCATTTTATTTTCCTTTTGTAAATCGATGTTTCATTTTTTATTTTGCATACATTCTTTAGATTTTTTAAAATGTTTTGTCTTCGTTTTGGGATATGTACGGTAGTTTTTTTGTTTGTTTTTAACCTAAAATATCAATGTATGTTTAACTTAAAGTAGATACATCATTAATAAGCAGTGGCGCAACGAGGAACGGGGCCTGTTCGGGTTTCACCCCCAGCATATAATAAAATATTAAGCTAAAATAAAATATTTGATCCAAAGCAAAACTGGTTGATCCAAGATACTATTTATATAAAAAGTAAATGCTTGATATATTTGACAACTTCGGAACTATAATAGTCAACTGAATGCGGACAGCTCAGCAAATTGAGCAAGCTATTAGCTTGCAGAGCAGACGACGCGGGTAAGCACTGTTTATTTATTATTATTTAGAAATAGCTTGATTTATATTTGTGTTTAAAGACTTTAATATCGAAAGTAAGTCCATTGTTAATATTACTAATTTTATAAAGTGCTAAAAATATTTTTGTAAAAATTTTCAATGTAGGAATTAAACGAATGCACGGTCAAAAACATTGCGGTTACGCAAAAGGGTCCTGCATTGTTACGCCACTGAAGAGAACATATTATAGGGATTAAAAATTTTGTTAATAAGACAAAAGCTGTAAAAATTGCCCACTCACAAATGACAATAAAACAGTTAATTCAAAATGATAATAAAACGCATTATTTATAAAATTGGTTTTGCCAAAGCAGCAACATAGAAACATTAAATTGTAGTTCACCCATCAAATGAGAGCATACAATCTGACAGATATAGCTAATCTACATTTAATGTAATATTTTAAAAACCATATTTTAATCTGGATCAGGCCGATGCTACAAACAACGACTTTAAGTCCTTATAATAATTAAAAATCTACAATTTTGAATTAAACCTTGCATTTTATTAGCTTTCGAGCTGACACTATTTTAATGGCATACTTACTGAAGTTTTTAGTCCAAAGTAATGTCCAAGTTTTTAGCTATCTTAAGCATATCATCGATCTATTGTGTAATTTAACGAAATGTGAGTCAACACATAAAATTTAGGGACGTTATATAACGCTTCAGAACTGCTCTTTGTAACTTCCAAAAATTAAACTTCTCAGTAAAGCCAAACTTCGCCGACTTAACAAGGATGAATTATTTCATCGAACGCCTTCGAAAGGTAGGTAAACACTGCATCATCCTGGCCTGTGAAAAATATGTCCGATTGATGTACGTTGGCCGATCGCATTACCCATGCTGCTGAGTAACCAAAATGGTCCAGTTTTATCTATAATAAAGTTCTATAGCAACATTTAAAAAAGTTGGTAATTAGAGAAAATGACCTGCAATTTTCTACACAATGCAAACTCTACCTTTTACATCGGACATAGGCAGCTTCTATCTTTCTTAATAAACAGCAAACATTATACACCGCTAGGACGTTAAGGAAGCTTGAAATGCAGTCTGGTCAATTTGACACGTTCGGTTTCTTCCTCATCTGGAAACTTCGGAGTTGGCCCGGAGTTGCAGATCGAATCCTCGAGACTAAACTCAATGTCGTTATCCGTTTCCATATTATCATTTTGGAAATAGAGCAGGTACCTTTTTCATATGTACGTCCAGCATAATTTTGGGTCAATTTGAACAACATTCCATTCGATACGCGCAATGTACATGCATTAACAATTTGATTTTATTTAAGGCAATATAGGTATATCATTGCTGAGGATAGAAGAGGATTTTATCTGCCAGGAGTGTAGTGGGAAGTTGGAACTTCCCTATATAAGCATTGGCAATACACAAAATCGGAAGAAATACGTAAAAGAAGAACATTTCAAGAAAATCCCTCAGAGAGAAAAAAACGGAGGCTCAAATCTAATAGAAATAAACATCCTGTTCTCCCACCAGTCCCATCATGTAAAAATGAATGCAAATTCAAATGTATGTCACAATTTTCTGTAGAAAGAAGAAAATATATAAATGGTGAGTTCTTGAATTTGTTTTATATCCAAAGAAGAGCGTATGTACTAAACTCGTGTGAAAGGCTAAATGTAAAAATCCGCTTAAAAGATAATGATGGTGGATCTAAAAAGTTTGATTTAAATACACACTGAAAACCGATACAGGGGAGATTAAGCATCTGTGCAAAAGTTTTTTTTTAAGTAGGTACTTTGGGATGTAAGCCCACCAACGATCGGTTTGTTTATGAGGTGCCCTCAAAGACACCAAAAAGATCTATCACTCCAGTTGAAGGCAAAAAAAAGCGTCCTTGTAATCACATACCTAAGGATGAGATCGACGACCACATAGAATCATTTCAACCGGTAGTATCGCAGGGAGCATGCTCCAAATGTTTGGTACTTGCCTAGTGATATAACTGTACATTTAATGCATCAAGATTTTCTAGAGAAGCATCCAACGCTCAACGTGTCATATAACGTTTACAAAGTTCGAGTAAAGACAAAAAATATATCTTTTGCGAAACTTGGAAATGAAGAGTGTGAACAATGTGAGGAATTTAATATGCTGTATGATTGCAACAAATACGTCAATTGGAATCGACTTAGCTAAAGCAAATCGCGAACTTTATAGAAAAATGGTCTAAAGTAAAGAAAAAACCTAATGCTTTTCTGCCGATTTAGAAAAAATTATTATGCTGCCCCGAGTTGATACTTTTAAAAAAGTAATTTTCACTAAGCGCCTCACCGTGTACAACGAAAGTTTTGGGCCGCTTGGAAGAGATCCAAAACAAATCCGTTTGCTTGTTCTTTTACATCAGGGTGTCAGCGGCAGGAATCAAGAAGACATTCTGGGCACCTATTATCAAAGATAGAATTTTCTTCGACTATTATCAAACAAAATTAGTAGAATTTTCTTTGCTATTATGCGTTTTTTTAAGCGACAGCGGGATTCAAGGTCTTTAACCGTATGGCTGGACAACTGTTCCAGCCAAAATAAAAACTGTTATCTTTATACCTTTCTAGTTTATAATGTTAATTCTGCCGAAATTTCAGCTGATAATATTAATATAAATTGCTTTGAACCCGGCCATTCATATATGTCTGCGGATAGTTCCACCATCAGGTGGACTTATCTTTAAAGAAACAAGGAAAAACCTATGACTTCCCAGATTTTTGTCAAGCAGTTAAACCTGCAAACAGTGGAAAAGTTGACATAAAAGAAATGAAGCACAGTTTTCTTCTCAGAAAAAACTTAAACAACCGAACCGCACATATTTGAAAAACATGGTTCAAATAACTGCAACTCGAGGAAGTTATAACTTGCTTTTTAAAACCTCTTACGATGAAATGAAACCTTTCAACTGCCTCGTTTTTTTAACTGTAAAAGTCATAATAAATGGTTGAAAACTGCCTGATCATTTAAATCTGCCTTGTGGATTTCCTATAGAAAAACGAGACAATATACTGAAAAACTTTGAACAAGTTCTACCACAAAATAGGCGAGAGTTTTGATTAAATATATCCGTACCCGCCAATGGTATATTGAGTAGGATTTGCTCACAAGAAAAAAAAATAACAATTTACTTTTAATTTTAAGTTGATTGTTATTTTAGCTGGTAGATTCGATTTGCGCCCAAGAATTTAATTTTTAAGTTGATTATGTTATTTTAGAACGTAATAAAAGCTTTCATTAAAAAAATAAAAATAGCTTTTATTCTGTTTTTTTACATAGACGATTATATTATTATAACCACCATGAAAATATATTTTAAATGAATGAAATGCTTAGCAAAAATGCAGTAATGCGTTCTTCCTAAGCAGGAGGAAATTAAGTTATATTGTATAATTAAGGAACCGAGTAACACCGTATGCATAAATTCATTTTTCGCATGGCCCTCCGCTCGCTTCAGTAGAGTGTCGTGGGTCGAAGGGCGAAGGGGGCAAACGGGGAAAAGGGCGCCGCCGGAAAAATTTCGGGGTGCCACGCCCAATTTTCGCCCAAAAGTCATTAAAATCGTTAAAAAACAAAAAGGTCGTGGGGTGACCAATATATTAAATATTCAAGAATCAGGCGAATAGGGAAACGAATAAAAAACATAAACATGACGATGAATTTTATTTACATTAAATCAAATAAAGGATTCAATAATTAAAAATTGTAATTATGTAATTGTAATAAGTATGTTGTTATTTCGTTTTTAAATAAAAATATATAAAATATTTTAATATTTACCTACTTATTTTTAATAATTAACAGCACCCTTTATCGCATGACCGTCTGTTATTAATTATATAAATAATTTATTAATTATATAAATCCGAAAAACGACAAATGCAACTAACAACCGAATACGGAACTAATTGACTAACCCAAAATACCCAAATAAAATGCATTCTTTATTCTTTATCCGCCCGTCCGTATTACCACGTTAATGAATAATAATTAGATTATTTAGGTTTTTCAGAAAAATCATTTTTAAAACCTGACAAAAAACTGCCGAATTTTTTTAACGCAAAATTAATTTACACATCAAGTTCTGGGAAGGGGGGTAGTAATTACCCACCCCACCCCCCGTGTTTACGCCTTTCGTGGCAGCATGAAGCGCTGGAGGAGAAAAATTTCGGCGGGTGCCAGATGCCACACTCCAAAACATTTATTTGACCCTCGATATTATAATAGTTTTTGACTAATTTTGACCCGTTCTTTCGACTGATGAAGATTTTCGAATTTTATTAAATTATTACGAATTTAATATTAAATAATTTTGTACACTACCTATTATAACGAATATTGCCAATATTATTTTCTAGAAGAGTGAGAAGGGACAAGAGACATTATATTACAAAAAATAAATAATTATGTATTATTTATTTACAAAAAATAGTGCATTAAATAAAAACTGGAACATGTAATATGATACATACAAAAAATAATTATAGCGCCAACCGTCTGGTTTTTACAGATTTGAGAGAATTAAATTAATTCGTGAAACATGGGGCGCCCGGTCACCAAGAGGCGGAAGGGCGGAGGGGGCATTCGCCCCCTTTGGCCCCCTATACGACACGCCACTGGCTCGCTTCGGGGCTCAAGAAAAGGAAACTAAACAGGTGCTAACCCAAGACATACCCAAAATAAAATAAAAAACTGGTTAGAAATATAACCTTAAAAAATAATAAAATAAAAACCGACGGGGTTTGAACTCGAGTCGCCGAAGTGAAGGCCAACCATGCAGACCTCTAGACCTAGACCACTAGAGCACATACAGACGACTGGTTGTATCGCGAAGTACATGAAAACAGTTGAAGGCTCAAAGTTATGGGGCTGTCCCCAGACATAAATGGTAAATCTCGGCAAATAGGACGGAAAATTGAAAGCCAATGTGACATCATAACCATGCCTAGCTACTTCAGCGCTTCCTTGTAAAACAAGCTCTTTCTGTAACACCAGAATATAGGCAACTAATTTCAAATAAGTGGTTGCCTATATTCAGGCGTCACGCGGCCTATGGTGGCATTAGATTTTCATGTCGATGATGTCCATACAGGATATATTTACACATCAGTGTCTCGAGTACTAGCACTCGTTTAATGTTTTATATAATCATCAATAGCTTTTACCTAATTTATTTTAATGATTTAGGTAAATGAATTGATTTTTAAGTCATATAAAAGTAGGTAATTTGTCATGTTATTTTTTAAAACAAATTTCGATGCCTAAAATACTTGAATCAAATATAAATTATTTAAATCCTTTAGAACTGATAACATCAATATTTAAATCTCTTATAGATGATTTCTGTCAGTTAAAAAGATAGAAATCTAATTAATATTATAAAAATTGTTTAATTCGATATTTTGGCTTAAATAAAATAAATGTGTAACTTGGTTTAAACAACAAATATTTTAGTAAATTTTGATTGAAATCTTCCATCAATGTAACTATGTATTTAACGTATTTATATAATTTAAAAATTGAGCGAGTCTGCTATAGCATGCGAGACACTGATGTGTAAACATATCCTATATCAACATGCACAAATATTTGAGCAACCCACAATGCGCTGAGTTATGATGTCACAGCCGTTTACACATTTGCGAGATTACCCTCACACCGCCGCGTAAGATGTTTACACATCAAAAACAAACTTGAATAGAAATCATTACAGCTCTAAATGATACACGGTTATGAAGAGCTTTAACTGTTAACCCTAATATACCTTATTTGGTTGATTCAGAACGATTAGGTTTTGGGTATCATCCAGTGTTTGTCGGTTTTCTATGAACTGAATATTTGAAACGACAAATATGTGCTCTTTCTTTTTCGATAATTAACTTTTTAGCTGGACGGCTCATTGCTTACTAATACATGCCATAAATAATAACAGGCCGATATGCCGAACACAATTTCGCTTTAAGAAAGTTGTTTGCATTCCTGGTGGTTTTACCTATCGCCTCTACAAGAATTCCATTCGTAAAATTAGTGCGGCAACGATTGTATATTTATTATTCATTCAGATTCTATGCATTGGTCCTACCGATGGAAACAGAGGACTATGATCAGCCTGAATTTCAGAACTGTGAAATTTAAATAGGAAGAGAATCCCAAAATAGAATGAAAGATTTATTTCAATTACATACTAGTTCTACATAGATAAGTAGAATAAATGAAACACGTTGGTAACATAAAATAACATTTAATAATAAATGTATAAATAATAAAG
>MU193404.1:1006-23849 GCA_016904865.1 Pissodes strobi | reverse complement strand
CATTGACCAAGATAGAGCAAAATGGTTTGCACCTTTCTATCTCGATTATTCTTACTTTGTTTTATTGTTTTTGTATCAATATGGGGAAAAAGCGACCTGATTCCAAAAACAGTAGTATTTGTCAAAAAATGTTGATCGCTAGAAGATCAAGAGAACAAAAGAAGTCAGCAAAACTAATGGCATCAAGTTTTGTTTTAACAGACTACTAAATACAACAACTTTTGATTTTGTTTGGTGAATAATGTACAGGGTGGCCGCTTTAAGTTGAGCCCATACCTTAACTCGAAATCTATGAGTGTTGCAAAAAAAATTAAAAATACAAAAGATGTTTCTAGTTAAACGATCTTTTATTGTTTGTAGTGTTTTAATTGTCACCCTATTTTATACAAGGGGGTCAAATTAAGGTAATTTTTTTAAACAGAATGCCCTTTTTTCTTACATATTTCTAAATAAACCAGTAAAAGATGAATTCAACGATATGCAGGGTGTCCGAAAATACCGTTAGAATAATTTCAGGAGAGATTCTACATAAGAAAATATAAAATTTTTCTCATATGAACATGGGTCCGAAAATGCATAGTTTCCCAGATACAGGATGTCAAACTTTAAAAAAATCGTTTTTTTAATTAATATCTTTTTAACGATTTTGTTGAAATTTAGTAGTGTTATCTGTAATAATAAGGGGCTTATTTAGCCTTAATAAGATTAAATATATAAAGTCTAGTGGGGCCCCGGAGGGTATCATACCGAATATTATTGATAAAAGAAAGTGTCCGCCCATGACTTAAAAAAAAATGTTTTTTTTTCGAATTAAACAACTAAAAATACAACATTGAACATTGTCACAAGGGATTTTAGTCAGGGACACTCGGTTCTCGTCCTGGAGCCAATGCAGGACATTTAGTTTATAGACAAACACAGGGGAGCTCGAATCGGAGGGTAACTACAACAGGAGAAAAATAAAGGAACATCCACAAACTACCTTCTATATCTATATGTGCTTAAATATAAAAGTATGTTTTATATTTTATTTTTAGATAGCTTTATATATTTTATAAACATAGATTCCATTTTCTCATCATTTATTACGCAAGCCATAATATATGAACGAACTATGACACATAGGGAGTAAGTCAAGATATCCCAATTCTCCATAAAAATTTTTTATCCCTTCCGTATTATGCTTACATTCGAAGCCTACGACATATTATTA
The DNA here is from genome assembly GCA_016904865.1 of Pissodes strobi. NCBI lineage: Eukaryota > Metazoa > Arthropoda > Insecta > Coleoptera > Curculionidae > Pissodes > Pissodes strobi. The sequence goes on along the minus strand of MU193404.1, from coordinate 22,636 downwards.
TGCATTTTTTTTTGTAAATAGGTTTGTATATTAATTCTGCAAATTGCAATGTCTTTTTACGTTATTTAATACATTAAATGCCTTCTTCCAGAAATTCTTGATCCTATATTTGCAAGAGGTCTAAAAATTAGAAACCCCCATCGAGATAATTAAATATTTTTTATATGAATTTATATTATAATAGGTAGGTATTTTTAGATTATTTGTAAAGACATGATGGTACCATTTCTTATTTGAAATGCACAATTTTTATAATTATATTAAAAACCTATCATTACAAATTTCTTATTTTTCTTTCTTATAAATGACTGACAAATTTCAAGAGAACTGGTTTTTATAAGCATCCGTATCTAAGTTATAAAAGTAAAATCATGAAAAAAAATATGTGTCAGCTTTATAAACACACAACTAAAGTGAAACCTCTGAAAGAGATATTGGAAATTGAGTTTTTATTATTTTTTTAAGCTTTTTTCCCCAACTTTTGCTCCCGTTTCAACACTTTTTTTCATTTGTTTTTGCTTTTTTATATATCATTTCTTTTCTTTCCATTTTGCCATCCCCGCCTTGAACTCTTTGCATTTTTTCGCCTAACTTTTTTATATACTTTTTTCTTATTTTGTTTTATAATACTTTTATTACCTTTCGGAACAATCTTTTACGTTTTTATTTTCAATTTTTCCCATTTAAACTGTTATTTTTTCATAAAAAATTTTTTCTCCCCATTTTTGCCATCCCGACCTCGTAGCTGAATACTTTCGCCTGAAACCGCGTGTCTCTAACTTTTCTTTTTTATTATTATTTTTTCTTCGTTTTATAACACTTTTATTAAGTTTCCGAACAATGTTTTACTTTTTTTCCATTTCTTTCCATTCTTTTGGGTTTCCGGGGAGGTGGGGGTGCAACGTGGTTTTTCCCAAACCCCCCCTTAAATTAGTGCCCCGGTCCCACATATGGTCAAGGGTAGCCCCCCCCCCCCCCCATGAGGCGCACCTACCATAAAAATTTCAACACAGTAGCTCTTCCCGTTCTCCCGAAAGATTTTGTCATATTTTGCCTGATTGCTGATGCTGTCCGTCTCGATTAGTCTCGAAGCACACGTAATGTGCTTATCGACGGTCCAACGGTGACTGCGACGTGGTCACGTGGCAGTCCGGCGACGCGACGTAACGTAAAATGCAGTGTTGTTTTCGCACAACTTAAATCGAATCGGTGGGCGGTGCCTAGACAGAGAACGAAGAATAGCTTGCCTTTGCTAGAAAGGCACGCCGTCGGAATCTCGTTTCACTGATAAACCCCCTTAAAGGTCATTGATATGCCGTTGAGAAATTGAGAAAATTCCAACTACTTCCGGAGATATCCGTAATAAACCGAAAATCAGCTTTTTCATTTTTATTTTTTCCTGACTTTATTTCAAGATATAATATAAAATTAATTTAACATTATTATTGCCACTTTTTCTCCTTTATAAGATGGCTGTATCAAATTTTAAATATGACGTTTCGTGTCCGGGCCACCATCATCAACTTCATTTTTTTAAATACGGACCTGGATTTTTTATTTAACTTTTTAGAAGCCTTTGGCCTCCCTAAACCAACGATGTATTATACCTATCAATAAATCAACAAATCTAGTTTTTTTTCGTAAGAGATAATGTGTTAGACAGAGATGGGGCGATCTTTTTTTACATGATTGCACTTATGAGAATATTTGTTACCGCTATTAGACAAGTGTGATACATCCTTGGTTTTGGGGGACCAAAGGCTTCTAAAAAATTATATAAAAAATCCAGGTCCGTATTTAAAAAAATTAAGTTGATGATGGGCGCCCGGATACGAAACGTCAGATTTAACATTTGATACCGCCATCTTATAAAGGAGAAAAAGTGGCAATAACAATGTTAAATTTATTTTATATTATTTCTTGAAATAAAGTCAGGAACAAATAAAAATTAAATAGCTGATTTTCGGTTTATTACGGATATCTCCGGAAGTAGTCGGAATTTTCTAAATTTCTCAACGGCATATCAATCACCCCTAAATTGCGCAACTTTGCCCCAATTTAAACTTTGCTCTATCTCTTACCGTTTACGAGATCCCAATAGTGAGAAGCGAATTTGTTTCACCCTGTATGTGCTTAAACAGTTGAAGAATTTCGTCCAGATGTATTTTGATTGAAAGCAAGTCGAGCCGACCCCACTTGACCATTTTTAAAATATCACAAAGTAGCGCAACTCGGATTACGTATGTTCGTGAAAATGAGATATGTACGTTGTTATTTTTTTTCTGAATTAAAAGAATTATTTCTTTAACTTTACGCTACTTCGTAGATTTGCATTAGGGTTGGGTTATCTCCATCTCAATTTTTTTGACGTGTGTATGGAGTTTCGACGTATTTTTTTTGCAAATAAATCGAGTGTTATTGAAATACCCTGTATATGCAATGCCTATATGTCTACTGTACTCTTATCCTTGAATTGATATAAAATTAGTAAAACGCTTCTTCTTTCACCAAGTTTTACGATGATTTTGTTTCAGAAATTATTAATAAAAAAAGGAAATTATAAAATTCAAAATTCTAACCTTTATAACTCGATGAAGTCAATATTAATTCATTTATCCAACTGTTTTATATTTTAGCTTCACTGTCATTTATATTTAATAATATGAGAATAGTTTTACTTACCAAGGTAATTTGCCACAGCTTCAGGCGGGGGGCGAACCAAACGACAAGCTCTCGGCCAATAGTGCCCCTGCTGGTTACCTTTGTTGATCCAAAAATGCATTAGGTAATATTTATGCACTATTCTCTTTCACATTTTTATCACGTTCGTACATAAAAAGTCCTGATTACTAAATGAAAACATAGCGCACTTTACTGCTCTATGCGAGAGAAGCACACAATGTAGATTCACTTCCTATTTATGTTTGGAATGGAAACGATTTTTATTGTCTTAATGCATTCTGCAGTGCGCAATACTATTAGTTTGGGGACGCAGAAAACAAAACAAAAATTTACAATAGGATATATTGACCGCGCGCATGATTACGGGAGCCAAAGATGGCGGAAAAAGACGCAGGGGCGTCCGTCTGTTTCTTCCATCGGCAACATTGACGAATCTTATTTTAATTAGCTAAACTGCCTAAACGAAAAATCTCAGTTTTTCTGAAGTCCTCGAAAATGGTTTCATCAAATTTTATGTGCGCTTCGGTCATTAAAATCTATATTGCGACATACTATTATTGAATCACCTGCATGCCGGGAAGACCAATTTTATTATTGACAAAAGAAATCTGTCGATAATCGGTAAGGTTGTAGGATTGCCGCGAATCCAGACTCATATTCCCTTTATTTTTAAAGATTCATCGGTAATTGAAAACGAAGGGTTGAATATGAAATTTATTACTTAGATTTTTCTAAAAATTCATTATTGAAATAACTATTATTTGTTTATTTTGTTCTTTGGACGCTAAATATACTTATTTGCAATCTAGGAAGAATGCATAGATAATAATCAGACACATTTACGTTATTAACATCGAAGTCAAAACGCAATGAAACAAATCGAGAAAACGATTTGTTTGATAGACTTAAATTTATTAATGAACCCAAACAACTAGAAAATATAAGGCGGCAAATTAGTATGCGAGCATCATTGGACCATATTTAATTTAAAATAAAACGGTTTGAGTTTAATATTTGGATTGTGTCTCCTCGACCTACCTCAAATTTAAGGTTCGCCCCTGGGGCACATTATAACGATAGTTGTACGTTATATTTATTTGTCGACATAATTCAAAAGAAAAAGTCTATATTTCTCTATTGGAAGTGCATTTATGATGTTAGCATAAGATTGAGGTTTGTGACTAATTTTATTTAGATATTTCCAAGCAACTGCAACAAAAATTTTAAAGTTTGAAGAAGTTACTAAAATACTAAACACTAGATATTTATAGTTAGAAGTTACTAGAACGAAGGTGAAATATAGAACATTCTTCCGATGAAAAGCCTATATTTCAATTTATTCAACGTTTAATAAATATAAGACATAACAATACTTTCTAATCTACGGGTGTGTTAGATATGTTTCATGTCAATATACATTTATTTGACTGTACCTTCGGTAAGCGTTAAGAAATACCTTCGGTAAGCGGGAACGCGGGTCGGGCGATGCGTGCTGATGACGCGAATCAGTTTAATAGTAGCCCGATTTATGTCTAAATATGGAAGTAAAGTGTGAAATTACCTCAAAGCTAACTGCTTTGCACATGTACATATTGTGTATCCACACGCTATTTTTTCCACTTAATGCTATCATTCTGTGAACTTTCACCTAACATATCACACGCTAACAGCCAAAAAGCGACTGCGCAGCGGGTATAATGGGTACACCGAACACATCAAAAAAATCTGCGAATGCTACGATACTTCTGGCGTGGTCGGCGCTTGCCGGTGCTCGCATTCCGAAATTTTGATATTGCGTATATCTTTTTTCCTCTATAACTAACGTTTTTTCACAAAATTTTGCAAGGTTTTTTTTAGGACGAGAAATTGATTTTTTTGTCAAATTTTAATGTACAATGTAGTACAATGTATGCGGCATTTTTCGCACATTTATTAGGTCATAACTTTTTTGTGCCTCAGCGTATTTAAATTTTTAATGAAAATAATACTTTTTCCATATTTATTACGTAAAAAAGGTATACTAAATTCAGGTCGCCCAGAGTTATTGTTTCGGATATATTTGCATTTAAACTTTTTAGTGCGCTAGCTCAAGCAAGCAAATAATATTTTCTTACTTTTTACCAATTATCTTCTATATGATAAATAATGTTCTGGTAATGGTAATTGGGAATATTACGTACAAAAATTGTATTGTTCTTGAATTTACTTTATTGAAAATAACACTGACAATAGAAAATTTCGTGTTTAGAGAAAACATCAGCGACGAAAACAAACTTAACTAAGTGAGTAGTAACTTGTAATATTTAATTTTTTTAATAAAAAAAGAGATCTTTTTTCAAAAACTGTTCAAAATATGGCCCATTCACTTCAATACCCTTAAGAGTCCTTTTACTGAAAGACCTCCTAATTTTAAAAAATAACTGTTGGTTACGTAGGTGTTGTGCAGCATCTACAATTATCTGCCATAGTTCCTCTCTGGTATTTACTATTTTTGTGTACACCAACGACTTCATGTAACCCCATAAACAAAAATCCAACGGGCTAAAATCGACACTTCGCGCCGGCCATGACCTCTGACGCCCACGACCTATCCAACGATCAGGAAAATTGGTATTTAGATAGTCTCTGACATGTCTAGAGTAGTGTGCTGGCGCTCCATCCGGCATGAACCATAATTATAAATACCTTTGGGTGAGCGATGGAACTATTTTTTTAAGGAAGGATGATAATTCAAGGGTAATACCAGTCGATGCAGAGATGGCCCTGGAAAACTAAAAATGCATCTAAAACAATTGAGTGTTACCTATATGAATATTCAAAGTGTTCGTAATAAGGTTGATGATGTAAGATGTTTTGTACTTAAAGACTCATGTGATATTCTAGCACTATCTGAGACGTGGTTAAATGAGGATGAGGCGTTCAGCTGTACACTCATGCAGAGATGGTAGAGGTGGCGGAGCATCAGTTTATATAAAAAAAAAACAATAAAGTGTTATGAAGTGGACAGGTTTGGTGCTGAAAAAATACCGAACTGGATCTGCGTGAATATTGGTGAGTTTGATTTAAAATTAAGTGTTATATATAAGCCGCCTTCGTATAGTAACATCGAGTTTTTGAAAGACTAGAAAACATTCTTGCAAAATATTCTAAGAGACATGCTATTGTGGGAGATATTAATATTAATTTATTAGAAGATTGTACAGTAGTTACTAACTATAGAAATTTATTAACTTTAAACAACTTTAAAATAAATAACAAAATTACTAATGAATATGCAACAAGAGTAACACAAAATAATCAAAGTGTAATTGACCATGTTTTATCAGACTTGGGATCAAGCATGGTAACTGAAGATGTAAAGATGTACTGTAACTGTCTTTCTGACCACAAACGTATTTCGTTTAAAATAAATTATAAATCTAAAATATATAAACCTAAAGTTAATCATCAAATTAAAGAGATACAATTTTTTTATATAAGTTTAGTCAAAATAGTAGGCAGGTTTATGTATCTTCATTTCGAGAGTTGAGTGAACTAATCCGGGTAACTAAAAGGAGTCACAAAACATAAAAACTGTAAAAATTAAAGAAAATAATACCTGGATTAATAGTGAAATTCTTGACATGATGAAGCAGAGAGATGATGCGTATAAAAAAAAGTAAAAAATCCGGGTAATTTATTGTGTAATGAGTTTCGAAACATTAAAAATAAAGTTAACAATACAATTAAAACATTAAAAAATAATTATTTTAGTAAAGAATGGGATCGCGCAGGTACTGATCAAAAGAAGCAGTGGAAATTTATCAACAGTTTTTTTGGTAATGGGTCAAAGCATATATTTAATACTCCTATATCGTGTGTCAAGCTTGTTTACTATGGAACTGCAGTTCGCCGAGGATGTACTTGTTGCACTCATTGCACTTGCTTGATGTGTACTTTGGTTAATTTGCGCATGAGCTAGCAAGGCAAATAATATATTTCACATATTAAAATCAATAAGATCATAAATATGGTATGTACGTTTTGAAATCCAAGTCAGTGTGAAACGCCCTCATCATAAATTAGTATTTATGTTAACAATATAATTTAGGAAATTTATTTGTCGTATAACTTTAATGATATTCCAAAAATGAATAGATGTTTGTGGTGGATAGAAATAATTGAAAAACAACATAATATGATTACAAAACAATATGAACCTTAGTTTTCAAACAGGATGTAACTGCAGATATTAATTTATATATTTTTGGGTTAAGAGGTAAATAAAACATGATATTATGACACTTCTAATTTTATTGCCCCTTAAATAAAATAGTGGATTTTTGCCTTATATAGGTATTCTTCTTTAGACGACATTTGTTTAGCTTCATGGAAAAATCTCACAATTATGTACAAATCCATAATTAATTTACATAACAATAATTGTATTCTATGATTGGCATCTTCACTACAAGTTCACACCGACAAATTGTCCAAGTTTGAAATAACAATAAACAAAGTAGGTATAGGCATTTGAGTAAAGTACAAAGCAAACAGTAAACACCAAAATGGACGACTCACAATGACTTTAATACTGTAAACGGCATATATTTATTAAATAAATATATGGTAAACGGCAACAAACAACAAAACGGCAAACGAGCTGACAATTCGGCGCTCTATACGACCACGCACACGTGGAAGCGATCGATAATCGAAGGGGCACCGCTTATTGGTTGAAACAATTGACTTGCGCTCAACGCTGAAAGTACACATCGATCATTCTATCTCGTTTTGATTTCGGACAAATTTTGGCTCGACTCACGATATAGTAGTATTAAATATATGGCTCAAACATCCCTCAGGTGGATTCTTTAAATGTAAATGGTAAAATTATTAAAGAACAGAAAGATATAGTCAATAATTTGAATTTACATTTTTCACAGGTTGGTAAGAGTATTGTCAGGGAGTTAAACAATGAAATACAAATTTTAGGTGATGACACACGTTTTGATGAAATTAGTTGCAATAACACTCTGATTAATATTGCACCAACCAACCCAAACGAGGTCTGTGAAATTTTATTGGAGCTAAAACGTAACTCTTCGCCAGGTGAAGATGATGTGACAGTATTGGATTTAATTAATTTAAAAGATCATATTACGGGTATTATCTCGAATTTGATTAATAACGTTCTTACTACTGGCGTGTTTCCTCAAGAATGAAAAAAAAATTAAATCACTCCAATTTTTAAATCTGTTGAAAAAGAGCAAATGAACAGCTACCGACCTACTTTGTCAAAAGTCTTGGAAAAGGTTATTAAAAAAAGGTTAATGTCTTTTATTTGTGAAGAGTCATTGCTTGATCAATATCAGTATGGATTTATCAAAAATAGTAGCACTCTCGCTGCGACTATGGATTTTATTAGCACCATTTCAAGAGCATTGGATGGGGGAAAGATAGTGGTTGTAGTTTTTATTCATTTGAAGAAGGCTTTTGACGTGGTTAGTCATAATTTATTGTCAAGGAAATTGAAAAAATTAGGTCTGGGGCCACTATTTTTAACTCATAGAAACATATTTGATGGATAGAAGGCAGTATGTTAGCTTGGGTGGTGTTAGCAGTGAATGATCAACAAGTAACTATGGTGTACCTCAGGGTTCGGTACTCGGACCACTGTTGTATGCTTTATATGTGTTGAGCCTAAAATCTGCTCAATTAAGAGCACGATATTTTACATTCGCTGATGATACTTCCCAAGTATATATAGGCGATAATGAACAAGAGCTGATATACATTATTAATAATGATTTGAGCTTGTATTATAAGTGGTTAATTTTTAACAGATTAAAAATAAATATTGAAAAAAACAAATATCAAGCAGAAAAATAAATGTGTAAATAATATAGATATTGAAATAAATAACGTTAATTTAGAAAATGCATCATGTGTAAAATACCTTGGTTTAGTAATAGATGAATCACTTAACTGGCAAATGCATATAAATAAAATAACACATAAAATTTATTCACTTATACCCTGTATATATAAAAGTAGAACATATTGAACCCATAAAACAAAAATTAATGTCTATAATGCTATTTTTGTGTCACACCTAAGATATCTTTTGCCTATATGGGGTACATGTTGTAAAACAAGATTTAGTCATGTTCAGGTAGCACAAAATAAGGTGTTCAAAATAATGTTTAACTATGACATAGCTACCCACACAGGAACATTGTATAGTGATCTAGGCATTCTAAATTTAGAAAAACTGTTACTTCGTGAACAATGTAAATTAATTTATAAAATTCTAAACCAACAATTAAAATGTAATTCCACTATAATGTTTTCAAATGAAGTTCACAACTACAATACCAGAGCTCAATCTAATTTGTATATAGTGTATATAGTAGAACTAACATAGCAATGCACAGCCCAATTGATTGCGCATCAAGGGCATTTAATGAGCTACCTAGTAAGTTAAAGAGCATACAAAATTTTAAGGCGTTTGTAAATAAACTAAAATGTTTCCTTTCTGCCAAATAAATGTAATATGTTAATTAGAAATAGGATTGTTATCGTGATGTTACTGGTATATAGAGTTACATTGATTTGTTGAATATTCTACAATTCTCGAGGCCAGAGCTATATACACTGTTTTGAGTTATTCATGTAAAACAGAACTATACAAATTTTTTCTGAAATATATGCTTGTCTTCAAAAAAAAAACTTGTCAGAAACTTTTTTCCATTATCGTTCATTGATTTATTATTCGTAGCACACTTCTCATAAAAATGTATGTTACAGCACGTCCGTATTTGCTCGCTAAATGTGTACCTTTAAGTGGCATATTTCTAGACTTGACTTCCATTTCTTCTTTACTGGGTAGAACAAATATATATGTAGATATAAAAGTGGTTTACTAACAATCACTGCTACAGCTAAAACTAGGTTTTGATCCTCAATAATATTAAAAGGCGCCAACTACTTCCGTTCATAGTTAATAAAAATAGTAGTCATATTTTAAAAATATAGATGTCATTTAACAAATAAAATGCTTAAAGAAATATTTTTAGTTTCAGTTGACTTTCAAGTATTCCTGCATTGATTCAAAACTTACAGAAGTAAGGAATCCCCGATTTATTATAAATCACTAACAATCCTGTGAAATTAATTTGAGATGAATGATAGGCACTGCATAAAAATATCAACTAATGGTCTTAGTAATGGCAGAAACTGAAAAACTTTATTACATGTTAAAGTTTTGTTTTTAACAGTGTTTATAAGATTTCAGGTGAAATTCTAATTTATTTGAAACATACTTTTATAGTTACATCTTTCAAGTCTTAGTAGAAAATATAGCAAAAAGCATAATTTAAATACTTAAGTCTACCTTAAATATTAATAACTCTGGACAATTTTTGCACACGCTGCAATAGAAAGTCGCCTTGTTTTACAACAGAGTTAAACTGGGCATTTTTCAAATCAGGCCTATTAGTTTCAACAATTCCTCCTACTCTATCAATCTTACAGTGAAGTCTTCCAGTTGCAATAAATGTAGATAACTCTCTGAAAGAAAATATAAAATATTATTTCTCGAAACATTATCCCAATAATATGTTTCAATTAATAAGATGGCATTACCATTGTTGCCTCAAGGAACTGCATGTTTTCAACATTGAATAATTAAAACCTATATTGAGTTTTAAAGCAATTATAAATTATTTTCAATACAATATAGATTCAACCTACATACACTACATCTTGTGTATAATAATAATTATGGGAGTACTGGACATAATTTCATCCTAAATTTAATTACATATTGTTTTATTTTTTATTTTAAAAATTTTCCAATTCAGTCAATTAGCAACTTGATTAAATTATTGCATGCCTACTTACTCATCAATAAAATCAATTGAAACACCAAATGCTTCTGCCATATATTGTAGAGTAAGACTCCTGTAAGATTCCAAAAGCTGTGTGTAAGCCAAAATTTTCATTTCTCTGATGTAATATCTATAGTGGGGATTTAAAAAGTAATCCTTCCTCAAAATTTCCTCTACTTTAGCTACGAAAAAGTCAATATGAGAATGATTCGAAAAATTGATCGATAACATTGTTACATATATTACTAGATACTTACCAAGATTAGTAAAAAAATCAGCATACTGACAGTTGTACAAAGAAAATAGATAATCCTTTACAAAAGGTTCGGAATGAAGAACTTCCAAAATTTCAGATCCTTTGACTACCTAGAATGTTAACACTTAATTATTTAAAAATATTATTTGCCTGCAGGATATTTATTTTACCAAGAAAGTATAATATAGGCAATGCTTTTAACTATTCATACCTTATCTCTAAGTTGATTTCTTGGCAAACTTATAACGGACGTATATACTGTGTATCGTACAAATGCTTTATAATCCATTAGCTCATATGATGTGAAAGTACTGACAGTATCTAAAAATAGGTTTGCAGCAGATTTAAAGTCTCTCACAGACATGCAGTATGCACCTTGATATACTTTTAAACGATTACGTCTGTCCCAATCACCACCTTCCTCAATAAGGCTGCAACAAAAGGTATTTTTTTAAAATTTACCAAGTAATTTATTCTTAGCTTTCACTACTAACATACACACTGCCACAATCACACTACATTTATAGGATTGACAACAATTTTAATATGCATAGAGAAAATCTAAGTGCATTAACACTTGCAGGATTTAAGTACCATCATTAAGGATCTACTTTGCTGATCAATAGAAGCTGATAATTTCATTGTACAGAATCTAATAACTTATTCAAGTGGGCTCACTCAACAGAGATGCGGTCAATACAGTACGACCGCCTTTGGCCGCCCCCGACATCGAAAAACTCAAATATGCAACCGATGTTCAGGCAGATTTGACGCGATCACTTAGCAGCGGTGGGGTCAAGTCAACACAGCATAATTGTTTCTGACCGCCCGCGCGCCCCAATATCGAAAAATTGAAATATACAGCTGATTTAGTTGTTTGTCTTATTTACAAGTTCTTGCAAGGATAAAATTTTAATTTGATTTTATGCAACAAGTAACTGGAAAGAAAAAATAATTCTTTTCGTCTAAGTTAGTTTCAAATTAAAATTTAATATTCAGAATTATTCGCACAATAAAGCCGAAAGTAATTTTGGATAGAAACTCGCCGACACGTGTTTCTGCTTACTGGCTTGGCTTCCTCAGGGTGAGATAACTTGAAAACCATAAGAAAAGGGAAAACACATAGGTATGCACCAGGGTCCATAAGAGAAGCATGAAACCATTTGTGCTTTCACCTCTATATGAATTTAATTTAGGAGAAAATATTAAACCAATACTACGATAAAGTATAAGCAACCTGTGTGATACACCTTAACCCTAGTAGAATTTAAAAAGGAAGTGATTGTTATGATTTGACTATCCACACTAATCCTTTCCTATTTAGAATTATATTTTTAACCTAATTAAAAACTTGTAAAATATGAATCCGCTAAAAGCATCACATTTTATTTAAATCAAAATGGGTTTAGAAACGTTTGAAGCAGTCAGTCAACAGAATGCGGTTAACATAACAAAACTCTTTTACAGTCTGACCGCCGCCACCCCGCTTGATGCCAAAATTTATTAGTATTACAACAGTAAACAATAATTTACTTTTTACCTATATTTGATGGGGTTAATGCATTAAATTAGGTAGTTGTAAGTAGTTAATAAAAATCCTACTAATAGTAAGAACATAAAACCTATAGCATGAAGTCAAAATCATAAAGCTTAAAGTTAAAATGTTTACTAACGTAAAATTAAGTGACTTTTGAAAAAAAAAGTATATATATTTTCTGCGACCGGCCGAAAATGTCAACGTTCTCTGCCCAATTCAAAACTCGCTATTCTATTTTATTCAGCTAACGAATCGTCTGATAATATTCACGGCAAGTATCATAATGATCGTTATTTCGATCCTCATTACATAAATAACCATTCCAGCCTAAGTTAGAAAAAATCGCAAATAACTGGGCGATAATTTAATTTTTCTTTCTGAGATTAATAATGTTCCTTTGTATTTAGGTTAAGCATCTAGCTGTCTCTGTCACAAAATGCTTTTGTGATAATTATCCCGGATTGGAGTGGGCTAGATTATACATGGTTAGACAATTTGTAGATGTAAATGTTCAGGAAGGATCATATATTTTCTAAGCAATCTATTTCCCTCTTGTTTTGAGGCAGTGCCAATGGAGAAATCCTGGGTCCCTGTATGTATTACAATGTGCATAATTTATGACACGTGGGATTATTGGAGATCCTGCCCATTCCAGATAGAATAGATCAAAAAGGGCTCAAATATATTTAAAGATTGGTGCGAATATACTTTGCTCCCATGTCTGAGAAACCTGGGAATTTACGACACAGTTGACATGACCGCTGGAGGTTGCATTTTCATCCCCAGGAAATATAAAACAATAACGGCTAACAAAACTGTCGGCAAATGCCATTTTCGAGGCTGCTTAAAGAACTTATGGAAGCCTTATGAGAAAATTAAAAAGATAATTTAATCAGTGGCTTTAGAAAATGAGGAATTAATCCAGAAGGGTGTCAACCTTGAAGTCGAATGTTGATTTGATTTTGCATAGCTTCTTCTTTACGTCGAGTTTATCTTGGAAATAAATATACTTTTCTACTATTGTTTCTCCCTCGAAACAGCACACAGGGTTTTGCGTAATCACTCTTTCAAGAATGTCAAAAAATCGACCAATGTTTTGTGACTGTTACTAAGCACTGCTTGCCAAATACTTGGTTTGAAAATATCAACCATAAATAAATAAAATAAATAAATGCTTTATTGTAGAAATACAAAGTATTTGTTACAAAGCTGTTTAAAGAGAAAGAAAATTAATAAGAAAAGACATCTATGTAGCCAACAATTTAAAATTACCAAAGTAAAGTAAATAATACACAGCAGTAGAAAACACCAGGCACTAAGCTAAATCTACAAGTTTTATACAATGTGCGCCTAATAAACCCTAAAATCATCGTTACAAAATTGGAGCTTATTAGCTTGTCTAGTATTATAATTTATAATTGCTGGCAGCCGCTAAGTCAGAGTTGGAAGGCCTGTATTTTTTAAAGATCAAACAAACTGTCTGCAATATAAACAAACAGGGGAGAGTTGGGATATCTAATTCTTTAAAAGAGGTCTACAAGACTCTCTAACCCCAACCTTACAGATGTATCTTATTGCCCTCTTCTGAATAACAAAAACAGATGTGAAAAGACTCTGACCACACAGTAACCCCAAAAATCTAAACCATATCTCAAGTGGCTCTCGATAAATGAGAAGTAAACAGACTAAAGCCGGGGCCATACATGCGGCATTCGGCGAACTCCGAGCAAGGGTTTGCCGAACTACGATCAGTGCGTATGGGAAGTTTGCAGTTTGGCAAATCGTTCGGCAACTCGCTCGCCTTTGCCCGCGCGGTGTCGGTAAATTTGCATGCATCAGATGACGAGCGCTCGCCTAGCTGTTGTTCGTGGAGTCATCCACACGTCCAGACATTTGTAGTTCGATTTTAACAACGGCTGGAGATTGTGAGAGCCGTTTTGTTTCACCTTTCACCTAGTAAGCAACTGATATTTTTGTATTGTGGCATTTTTGCGTAGGTTATATATTGTTTCTATACATACATATTCATTATTTAGGTAGGTACTTTTCTTTATGCAGCATATTTTTACTTTACTTTTATTAACCTGAAATTCAGCAGGTATCTAGGATTTTGTTTCGAGGGGAGTCTGACCATTTGCGGGATAATAGTCTCTCAGGCCTAGAGCCATAAAAACCCGCCGCATAACACGACAAAAGCAGCCGCAGCAATTGACACAGAATCATCGCTATTCATGTTTATTTTCAAATTAAACTTTCTGGCGTTTCCCACTTTTTCGATCGGAGTTCGGCAATGCCCGCATGTGTGGAAAAGCGAATTCCGTTTGGCTAGGTTCGGTAGTTGGCGAGCATTCGCAGTTCGCCGACTGCCGCATGTGCGGCCCCGACTTTAGATAATGACCTTCGCAACTCATTAGAGATTCTGCGAACAGCATAACAGCCCCTGGCCAATTAATTTACCATAGAGAACTTGAATGTCATTTTGAAATTTAATTTTTTCGTCAATGTAGAGACCGAGAAATTTAATTGACTGCTTTTTCTCATATTACCATCATCAAACATGATATTTTCACAGTTAAACCTAAAGTTGAGAATGTTAGTTTCATCTACATTCAGACACAAATGATTTGCGTCGCATCATTCCTTGATCCTTCCTAAATCAGTTCCAACTATGTCACTGAGAGTATCTGGATCACTTTAATCACATTTAAATGAGCACAGTCGTGTCATCCGCGAACACTGTGAAAAGTCCTTGAATATTCAATAGAGTTAAGTTGTTTATGTAGAGGAGAGAAAGAAGGGGACCAAGCAGGGATCCTTGAAGATTCATTAGACATGAAGTGTGCTCTTGATAAGTCATAAAGTATTACAAGTATTAAGTTTCTAAAATGTATGTGTTTGGTGTCATTGTGGATAATATAAAAAACGGTTCTTGCAGCAGTAAAGTTTGGACGCCGCCCGGTGGGTAACAATACGCGACAATTTACGTAAATAGTTCTTGAAATTTAATTATTATTAAGGAATTTATACCAATATATGGTTGAACATAGTAAAAAAACAAAGAATGAATTCCGCTTATCAGTAGGTAGGGAAAAGACTGCTATTATTAGACTTTTTAGACAATCTTGTGACTTCTTAATAAGGTACTTTTAGCACTACATACGGACTACTTATTTTGTTGACGTACCTTATTTAAATGATGCGTCCCTTTAAGTGTTGCAAAAACAAAGAGTTCTTGAATTTCTGTTGTCTTGTGTGCTAAATGTATTCTATCCAAGCTGTTTGGAACGTATGGGTGATGTTGTAAAGCTTGGCGGGTACAAAATTTATTGTTCAGCGGCCTGTCACGCTGAGGAAGATAGAAGAGACGAAAAAGATAAAAAAAATTGAGAAAAAGCTTGCGAGATAAAACGAAAGAACTTGTGGAAAAAACAAAACATATAGAGTTTACGTCGTAGCAGTTCGGTTTTTTGATGAAGAAGTTTTTAAGGCCGAAGCTAAATTTGTTGCTCAGCTAGAAAAGAAAAACATGCAAATAAAAGGATCCTCCAACGAAGTTAGAGTTAAAATTGGCGGAACAAGAACTACGGGAGAAATTACAATCATACAACGAATTGGAGTTAAAACTGAATAACAATATTAAGGAGTTAACGCAAACTAATGGGAATATGAGCGTGACTATAGAAACTTTCGAAATTGAAAACTAACGGCTGGAGACCGAACTTAAAAGAATGCAGCAGTCGCTATTTATCAGGAATTCTAATAAGCATAATTATCCTGTGCCAAAATCAGCTAAATCACCATCAAATCTTAACATGATCAATATCCAAACACCCAGAAGAAAGTCCCAAGTTTTAATTATAGGAGATTCTTCTAGTGTCAGGGGCTGCAGTGTATTGTTGAAATCCTACACTAACGCGAAATTCGATATGAATAGTCAGCATAGGAATAGACTTTTGGTGAACGAGCTGAGTTTTGATTTTTAGTGGGTCTTTTTGTAAGGATGATTTTATTTTTATCCTCTCAGGTTGTGAAAATGCGTTACGAGGTATACCCATTGGAGACGAAAACATGAATAGTCTTCTGTCTCTGTCATCAAAAAGCAATGTGATTGTAATTGGTTCGCCATTCGCTTATAATCGGAAAGTTGTAAATACTTTTATTTATAATAATAATAATAAATTTATTCACGAGTTTGTCCATAACGATAAAAATGATTCTGCGTTTTTGACAATGGATAGCTTTATGGAGGTAAGAGAAATATCGCGTTTTGGCGGAGCAAGCTTTGCAAGTAATAGTATATTATTTTATATGGAGGAAAAGTGATACTTTTCATGGCGCGCTCGGGTAATAGAGAGCAAGCCATGAAAAGTAACTTTTCCTCCAAATAAAATATGCTGTTTTTTTCTTCAAATGTCGACAAATTAATGCAAAAACATCTCTTGTTAATAGTAATAATATCTAATTATTATTAAAGAGAAGTGGGTTCGCAAGGCGGCTTAGACGGGTGTCGGTGAATAGGCACAGGTTGTTGCTATAGTAATGTAACATAAAGCTGTCAGTGGACACTGTCAACAATAATTATTTTTTTAAGATTGCGTCTCCGATTGCGTTTTAATTCCGTATTGATAACCAGTTATTGAGTAAGTTTGATTACATAATAACCAATTTGTTGCTAAATTAGTGATTTTTAGAAATGCAGTCACAAATTGAGTGATAAATTCAAATTGTAGTTTAATAAATCTTGAGTTGTTGACGGTTGTTTTGTATTCTATCTATGTTGTTATGACAACACTTTTACCTCCGCCGGCGGAAAAGTAAAGCTCCGGCGGATGAAAAACGAAACTTCACGGCCGCCTACACAGTCGAGTAATGACGGATTTAATGACGTTTGAAGAAAAAAAACTTTTATGTAAGTTTATAAATGCTCATTTTCTGTCTGTGAATGGTGGCGTAAATGTTTCGTTTACCGGGGGAGTGTCAGAGCACTGTTCACCTTCTAAAATTGATAGACGACACGCATCATCATGTAACTCGTTCTGGTTCCGCTTCAAGTGCTTGTAATGGTAGTTTTATAGTTCATTCGGAGCCTGTTACTTTTTTAGAGTAGAGGGAGGCAGTGACCCCTTCACTGTATTATCACTGAATATTCAGTCAATAAGAAATAAGATAGATGAACTGACTTTGCATTTGTTTTGCAACACTATTCTGTGGTTGATAAGTTTTGCCAAACAACAATGCTGCATGGAGGAACATCTATTTTAATAAATAATGATTTTTTCTAGATTGTATAGTTTTAAGAGTGCTTCCCAATTCAGCGATCTTTTGGAAGAGGGGGAATTTGTAATGTCAGCGGTATATTGTTTTAGGCTTAAATTGTATGTTTTCTGTATATATAGATCTCCGAAGGGAAATGTCGAGAACTTCTTAGCTAAGTTGGAGACATTATTGACGCGACTTCCTTCTGATTCTCATATAGTGTTGTCCGGCGATTTTAATTTAAATTTTTTGGACAGTAGTAATACAAATACTCTGTTTTTGCAGGATTTGATCAGGTCATTCGATTTACATATGCATGTTACTGAGCCTACACGTAATACAGCTTATTCGTCCACCTTACTATCTTTGTTCAAATCTAGTCGTTGACCAGGGTCATTGTGATGCAGGTTTATCAGACCACCAAGCAATAAAATGTATTTTTTTTTTATTAAAAAAACGTTATAAACAAAGAGCCAGAAGGAGAGGCAGGTTGTTTACAAGACGCAATTATGGTAGTTTCTCGCAAAGGTGTGCTGACACTGACTGGCAGGCAGTGTATTTGGCTGGGGATTCATTGGAATCATTTCATTTAATGCTGGTCAATATCTTTAACTATTCGTTTCCATTAAAAAACATTAAAAGTAAAATTAGGAAGGCTTGAACTTTGGCAAAAAATATGCGAGCTCGTCATTACATTCGAAAATTCTACTTTTATGATCCAAAAATTCCAGGCATACTTCACTAGATATAGCAGAATATATAGAGTACTTTTAAAAACAGCAACACATATTTATTATAGGAATAGAATTGACCATTCTAGTAACAAACAAAAGGAAGCATCGAGAAATGTGAATGAACTACGGGGAAAAGCTGGAAATATTCATGTAGAATCCAGGTTATCATCTGACGAACTAAACAATTTCTATTGTTGCGTAGCTGAAAATATCTCAAACAAATTAAATAATTGTCAAAAAATCATTTAAGACCTTTTTAAAAAATAGGACATCATGTTGAAATTAATTTTTCTTTGCCCCACAACAATTCACGAGCTTAAAGATGTGTTTTCCACCATAAAAAGCAACAAGGCACCGGGGTGGGATGGTATCGTTGTGTTATTTGCAAGGCTTCCAGATTGTGCGTTGGAGGTCCTAGCACACTGTATAAATGATTCTTTTGCGTCGGGTACATTTCCGAGCTGTTTCAAGGTGGCAAATGTTGTGCCACTCTACAAAGGGGGTGATGAGGACAGCCCCACGAACTATAGGCCGATTGCCTTGCTGCCTGTATTGTCAAAGGTTGTTGAGAAAATCGCATAGAAAAGAATAGTCGCATTTCTGGAACGGCACGGTCTTTTGAGCTCAGAGCAATTTGGATTCCAAGCTGACAAGGGAACTAATGACGCTATATTTGCTTTTCTGGAGAAACTTTACCTGACTCTTAATGAGGGCGATACAGCTGCGGCAATTTTTTGTGACTTGTCAAAAGCTTCCGATTGCGTGAGTCACGAAATTTTGCTGCAGAAGCTGCCGTCTATGGGTTTAGGAGAACTAGTTTGAACTGGTTTCGATCCTATTTGGGGGGAAGGCTTCAATCAGTCATCTTTAATAGCATGTCAGAACAACAAGTGGTAAACAGCGGTGTTCCACAAGGCTCAGTGCTGGGACCGATTCTGTTTTGGATATATTTTAATGATATTGGGGACTTGAAAATAGCAGGAAAATTTACTCTTTTTGCGGACGATGCCACAATACTCTGTAGCAACCGGGAACCCAATACCCTGTATGAGTCTGTAAATGATGATTTGGTTAATGGTAGCAAAATATGTAAATGGATTTCCCCAATTGATAGAAAAAAACTAAATTGTGTAACGGACGTTATTGCTGATAAAGATCAATTTTATTTAGATATTGTTTACACTAATATTCAAAGTTATCTACCTCATAAAGATAACTGATTTTTAATGTTGTTAAATACAAGCCTAAAATTTTACTATTGAGTGAAACCCACATAACTGAGAATATCTTAGATCAGGAAATATTTTTGCCAAATTACATAACACTAAGACGTGATTCAGACAGTCGTCACACTGGTGGTGTGCTGATGCACATTTCTGACTCCTTGACTTATTCAAATATAAGGAAGTTTGTCTTGCATGGTAATTATTGGTGTGTGTTTGTTGATATTGCACTATTTAAACAATTTATAACTGTTGGTACTTTATATGATTCACCTAGTTCTAGTGATGCCATTTTTTAAACTGATTTTGAAGAGTACTGTGAAAATCTATTGACCAAAGGCGGAAAATGTTTAATTATCGGCGATTTTAAAATAAATTTTGCTGATCATAGTTTTTAATCAAGAAAACTAAAATAGCTCAGATATTGGGTTTATCCCAACAAATTGTTGAGTCGACTCGTTGTACTAACTTAAGTAGCCCTACCATTGATCTTACCTTTGCAAATTTTGACATTCTCATAATCCATGATATTTTAAATTGTAAAATTCTTAAAAGTTCTTTTGAAGTGATCGGTCATGTGATATTAAATTTTATCAATACATCATTAAAATATGGCACTTTTCCAGTTGATCTAAAATGCTCTAAAATCATACCTATTCCAAAGGTAACTAATAGCAATAATGCTTCTGGTTTTAGACCAATTAATACATTGCAGGCTTTAGAAAAGGTACTTGAACTTGCGGTTATAATCAGGTCTATCATTACTTTGATATTAACAGTTTACTGTAATCAATCTGGTTTTCGTAAGTATCATTCTTGTGAGTAGACACTTCAGTTAACAGTACCGACTTGGAATGATCTGATAGATCGGGGTCACTATGTTGTTGCTGTGTTTTTGGATTTCTGTAGAGCTTTTGAAACGATCGACCAGAAAACTCTGATTGAAAAACTTAAATACTATGATATCAGGGGAACGACTTTATCCTGGTTTACTGATTATCTGTATTGTAGGAAGCAAAGAACTAAAATTAATCTTGTTGCTTCCAATGAACTGCATAACCTCTTTGGAGTCGCTCATGGTCGTGTACTGGAGTCACTTCTTTTTATTATTTATTTAAATGATATCCATTACGCATCAAATGCATTTTTTTTTAACCTATTTGCTGATGATTCATTAATTTCCTGTAATGACACAAACTTAAAGATGTCGAAATGTTGAATTTTGAAAAATTCATTTATATAATAATATATAAATAAACTGAAGTTAAGCATCCAAAAAACAAAATCAATGATTTTAACAACTAGATATAAGAATTCTTTGATAAGAAACTGTTCAGATATTAAAATATATGACACTAATATTGAAATGGTTACAGAGATTAAATACTTGGGCTTTTTATTGATAATTGTTTAACATTAAGAGTCACTTTTCTTACATCTATAAAAATATATCAAAAAAGCAATTTTTTTTTCTCTCAACGTTTACCAAACAAATATTTTAAGACCCGACTTTGAGTATTGTCCAAGTTTATTGTATCTTTTGGATAATGGAAGTAAAGCAGCTTTACGGATGTTACAAAACCGAGGCATGAGTTTTATATTGATATCTAGGAGATATACACCAGTAATTATGATGCATGAATGTCTTTAATAGCGAACCGTACAGTCCAGATTGAGGTTTGGTATATTAACACGTTCGCTGCCGAGGCTACTCTCCGGCAGTGCCGATGTATCAAAACATGTTATATTGTAACGTAAAAGTATTAGAGCTCCGTATTACGTCGGCACTGGTGGTAGGTGCATGTTTTCGCGGCGGCACTTGCGGTTCATAATAGTAAAAATTTACATGTTTTTGGTTTGATCAAAAATTAAACTTTCAGTTAGCAGAAGGTCTTTTATATTTAAAGCCTTCTTCGGCACCTGAGGGTTGATAGTGATATTTGGCCGGCAGCGAACGTGTTGATATTTACTTATAAGGCACTAACTAAATGGTCTATTATATTCTTACCTACTAAAACAAATTACCTATAATAGGGATGTCCATGACTATGGAACAAGGAACCAGGATAAT
>JAEQML010062846.1:0-23851 GCA_016904865.1 Pissodes strobi | reverse complement strand
TTGAGACCACTAGATTTTATATACTTAACAATAATTGTAATCGAGCATGCAAGGGATAGACAAGTCATGCAATGCAATCCCTTTGCTTAGGATGCAAACTCTTTAACTTTTGACTGAAAACGCGAGAGGTGAGGAGAAAAAACAGTAGTGGCAAAATGAGAAACTTTAACAGAAAATGACACAGGTTATAAGGAAGGGCGTAAACAGAGAAAACTGAAAATAATCCCATTATTGAACCTGCCTTAGTTCCAAAATTTAAATTTTGCCCTATAACTTCAGTAGATGTAGAGAGATCATTTTTTTTTGTACAGACATGTCCTTAGTGATAGGCGCCATAATTTTTTAGTGCAAACCCTGGAGCACACGTAATAACTAGTGCTTTTATAATTTTTCAAATTAATATTTATATCAGTTTGATATAAATTGATATAGTAAAATTGTGTTTGTTATTTAATAAAGCACATACAACTTTAATTCAATACTCAATCCCTTAATGTAGTATAAATTTAATTAAGAAAATCAAAATTTTATTACTGCATATTCATTGCATATTTATGTACAGGGTGGCTCGAATTCGTGTCTGTGTATGGGGAACTCGAAAACCTAAAGAGATACAGTGTAGGTCAAATTAAGGCAAAATTGCGCATTTAGGTGCCTAACAATATGGCGTTTAGAAAGATTTAAAATTCCGAGTATTTCCGGAGATATCCGGAAAAAACCGAAATTCTGAAAAATCGTTTTATTTTTTTCCTGTGCTTATTTAAAAACGGATTTTAAATTGAATTGCACTTTAACATTGCCACTTTTTCCGCTCTATCCAATGATGTTATCCAGTTTAAAATCCAACGTTTCGTCTTCAAGGGATCATCATCAACTTTCTTTTTTAAATATAAGCTTTAATTTTTTTATCGTTTTTCAGATGGTATTGGCGTTATTAAAATGAGTAGGTATGTGTTTTAATTTTTTTTATTTATTTTTTTTATTTTTATTATTATTTTTTTTTATTTATATATTTTGTTTTGGCGTAATTTTAAATAATTTAAGGTAGGTTCTTTTGAATTTTTTATATTCTTTAAAAACATTTTATTTTGGTTTTTGTATTGCGGAAAATTGGAGCCCGTATTGAAAATAAAAAGTAGTAAAATTAGTTTTTACGAGAATATGTCCATGAACTATTACTCAAACAAGTTGCTTAGTGCAAAGATGAAATATTTTCAATTTTTAACCAATTAAAATGTTTTTTTAATAGAGAACATAAACAATTTATATTCATACTGCGTGATATTATAGGTACTTTGATGGAAAAATATACCTATTGGAATTTTGCATATAAATAATAAAAAATAATAATTTATAGGCAAAATTCCAATAGGTGTGTTTTTCCATCAAAGTACCTATAGTATCACGTAGTATGATTATAAATGTTCTCTATTAAATAAATTTTTTAATTGGTTAAAAGTTGAAAATATTTTATCTTTGCACTAAGCAACTTGTTTGAGTAATAGTTCATGGACATATTCTCGTAAAAAATAATTTAACTATTTTTTATTTTTAATACGGGTTCCAATTTTCCACTTAATACAAAAATAAAATAAAATATTTTTATAGGATATAAAAATTTCAAAAGTACCTAACTTAAATTATTTAAAATTACGCCAAAGCCAAATATTTAATTAAAAAAAAATTTAAAAAAAAATAAAAACTCATATTAATAACGCCAATACCACCTGAAAAAACGATAAAAAAATTGAAGTTCGTATTTAAAAAAAGAAAGTTGATGATGATCCCTTGAAGACGAAAAGTCGGATTTCAAACTGGATCCCATCCTTGGATAGAGCGGGAAAAGTGGCAATGCAAAAGTGCAATTCAATTTGAGATAAGTTTTTAAATAAGCACAGGAAAAAAATAAAACGATTTTTCAAAATGTCAGTTTTTTTCCGGATATCTCTGGAAATACTCGGAATTTTGAAACGTTCTAAACGGCTTATTGTTAGGCACCTAAATGCGCAATTGTGCCTACATTTGACCGACACTGTATCTCTTACGGTTTTCGAGTTCTCCATACATAGACACGAAAACGAGCCACCCTGTACTTATTTTTTTGCATATATCCTGCATAAGTTAAAAGAAGTACATATATATGCGCATATTCTTAAGTTTTTTGGTTGCATATATAAACCGATCTTTAATGATAAGACACAGCGACTGATAGGTTTCTCGAAACCTGACATTGATAACACAGGACCAGTACAAGCTCCATGGACATTTCATTTAGACTGAAAAGGACGGTTACTCAGGACATGATATATTTTGTATTCTTTCACACTCACTTACAATATGACAATTTGGTATGGGGATGGGGGTCACTGGGGTGGTCAACTCCCAATTTTCAGATTACAAAAAAGGCTGTGCAGCCTATCGAAGCTACATGAATAGTTTTGTAAACCAGTGTCACAGTCCCCTTGACAGTCGATGAATGAATGTTACTGTTTATGGTCCGAAATTTTATAACAAGCTACCACCTCGTATTAGCAACCTCGACATCAAATCTTTTAAATCTACTATTAGAAATACTTATCTTACTATCCAAGGGCTGCTATCAGATATCCGAATTTCTTAATAATAACATATCTGATTATACAGTGTAATAATTTGTGAATATTTGTATTAGTATTATATTTTGAATTTGATGTGTTCACTTTCACACATAATGTTTTGTATGACTGTTTTTATGCCTATGAATTTCTAAATGCACTGTTTTGTCATTTTATAGTTTAGACATATATTTACAGTTTTATACTTCTGTACTATTCTAAGATATTAATCTAATTATTGTATGTACAGGGTAGCCCGAATTCGAGTCTGTGTATGGGGAACACGAAAACCGCGAAAGATACAGTGTCGGTCAAATTAGGGCAAAATTGCTCATTTAGGTGCCTAACAATATGCCGTTTAGGAAGTTTTAAAGTTCCGAGTATTTCCGGAGATATCCGGAAAAAGTTAAATTTTCAAATTTATTTTTTCCTGAGCTTATTTAAAAACGGATTTAAAATTAAATTGCACTTTTGCATTGCCACTTTGCCGCTCTATCCACTGCACGGTGGTGCTCTGTTTGAAATCCGACGTTTCGTCTTCAAGTTTCTTTTTTTAAACACAATTTAATTTCTTTATCGGTTTTCAGATGATACTGGCATTATTAATATGAATATGTGTTTTTAATTTTTTTATTCTATTTTGTTTTTATTCTAAATTTTTTTAAATTATTTATTTTGCTTTGGGGTAAAGAATAAACGAACCTGTGAATTTAATTTTACCTATTTTTTATTTTGGCTCAAGTTTCTTTTAGCGGAAATCGGCTACAAAAATATCGTTCCATAGGATGATTCTACACAAGAATACTAGCACAAAAAAAAATTCTTTTCTCTGCAAATGTTTTATTTCTAGAAAACTAGATTTTTTTTATATAATAATTTAACTAAAAATCTGTATTTGGATAATTATCCAATTATTTTTTTTTGCTATAGGCCAGTCCAGAAAAACCTATTTAATAAAATGGTGTTATTAATTTTATCCGAAAATGCCTGTTTAATCGATTTTTTTTGTAGTTTAAAATATCGGAAATCTGTTATGGAGATGAAAATTAGATAATTCTATTTGGCTAGTAATTTGCTCTTTAAACATGTACCATATTTTTCATGGAAAGTTTCGGGTAATGAAGAGAAAAGCGCACGTAGCGCGCTTGCCGCTGTACTTTATTTAATTAGGGTTAGTCTTGGTTAATCTGGGTTAATTTTGGTTAGTCTGGATGGGTTTAGTGTTGGTTTGTTTTGATTAGTTTGGATTAGCTGTGGTTGGTTTGGGTTAGCGCGTTTGTCTTTTTACTCTGGTTAATTAGGTTTAGAGAGTTACTCTAACCCAAGAATTTTTTTCTAATGGATTTCGGCCCTTCTAAACTTGATTTTTATTTTATTTTGAAAATTAATATGATGTATATGCGGCGAGAAATTTTGATTACTCTGCGTTGAGAGAGGTGCTCTAATGTCAACAGAGAAATTAATTTCTTCCTAACGGATTTCCGCTAATCGAAACTTGATCCTTTATTTTTATTAAAAATAAAGGCTCCAATTTTCCACTTAACACAAAAAACAAAACAAAATATTTGTGTTGAATATAAGAATTAACTTTAAAATTACTCCAAAGCAAAATAAATAAGTAATTAAAAAAATAAAAATTAAAATTAAGAAAATATTAAAAAAAGCGTGTACACTATGTGCGCATCTTAGAAGTGAAACTTCTTAAACGTAAAGGCCCTAGCCTCGGATTTGATTTAAAAGTAGTTTTTTTTAAATATATCTTTCAATTGACAAAAAGGGAAGGTCTAAATGAAAAAAAAACTGTTCTTCATAAAAGTTTTGCTTATGTCTTGACAAGGTAATAGAGCAAACACCATACTTTTATCTTGTAAACTAACAAAGATATCACAATAATTAAACGCCCTAGCCTTACACATATCTTAACGGATTTGGTTAAAAAGAAGTTTTTTTTTTAAATATACCACTCAATTAACTAAAAGGAAGGCATAAATGAAAAAAAAACTATTCTTCATAAAAGTTTAGCTTATGTCTTGACAAGGTAATAGAGAAAACTCCATATTTTTATCTTGTAAACTAACAAAGATATCACAATAATTAAACGCTCTAGCCTTACACATATCTTAACGGATTTAGATAAAAAGTATTTTTTTTAAATATACCACTCAATTAACAAAAAGAAAAGGCCCAAATGAAAAAAAAATTCATAAAAGTTTCGCTTATGGCTTGACAAGGTAATAGAGCAAATCTCATATTTTTTACTTGTAAACTAACAAAGATATCACAATAACAATATTCTAATATTTTTCATTCGCCAGGTCGTGTCGCTCATCGTATATCGCCCGCCGTGTGTCGCGACCATCAAATTTAACTCCCGGCGCCCGTTAAGAAGTTTCACTTCAAAAATTAAAAACATATATTCATAGTAGCGTCAATATCATCTGAAAAACGATAAAAAGAATAAAGTTCGTATTTAAAAAAAGTAGTTGATGATGACCTCTTGAAGACGCTTCGTCGGATTCCAAACTGGATACCACCGTTGGCTGATCAGTCAACGCAAGAACGCTTCGTCGGATTCCAAACTGGATACCACCCTTGGATAGAGCGGGCAAAGTGGCAATGCAAACGTGCAATTGAATTTGAAATCCGTTGTTTTAAATAAGCGTAGGATAAGACATAAAACGATTATTAAAAATTGTAGTTTTTTCCGTATATCTTTCCGGAGATAATATACGCGGATCTCCAAAACTTTCTAAACGGCATATTGTTAGGCACCTAAATGAAATGCCCAATTTTGCCCCAATTTGACCGACTGTATCTCTTACGGTTTTCGAGATACCTATACATAGATTCGAATTCGAGCCACCCTGTACTGATTTAAAATCACATATGGACCAAAATATCGGGCCAATTTTAGGAAATCCATAGACTCGAATTC
Source organism: Pissodes strobi (assembly GCA_016904865.1). Lineage (NCBI taxonomy): Eukaryota > Metazoa > Arthropoda > Insecta > Coleoptera > Curculionidae > Pissodes > Pissodes strobi. Next base: position 18,322 of record JAEQML010062846.1, on the reverse strand, counting down.
GAGCCACTCTGTACTATTGACCAGTGTAAACAATTTTTATTCCCGATTTTAAAAATATATAGTTTGACTAGAATTGGTTTTAACTGTTAAATTAACCAGTCAATAATTAGTGTTATGAATGTGTTAACACCAGTATGACATTAGTAGATGTGTGACATTTAAAGTTCTGATTAATCTAGCAACAATAATTGATTTTATACCAGAATTTCACGTAGGGCTTTAAAAATGTAATATTAGACAGGCTGTTCGATTAAAAAAAATTGTTTGGTCAGTCTTGAAATTTGCTACATAACTGTTGCTGGCTGGGCTTGATTTATAAATGATAATGGCAATGTTGCCAAGTTTGCTGTTTTCTAGATACTGTACGTAACTTCATATTTCTTAAATGGAACCCCCTTTTCATTTTTATCGCAATTTATTCATGACATCACTCGTCACTGTTACTGACCCATAAGTACAAAATTTTTACGTCGTTGTTTCTTGAAAGATGACAACCCAGCGGTCTAAATATTCAGAACAGATTAAGATAGAAAATAGTTATTTGTGTAACAAGTTCAAAAAGTGTTTATTTGTTGCACGATGCATGAAGCTTGCAGCTCGAGACGAAGTCGAGAGCTGCAATCATGCTGAGTGCAACAAATATGCTTTTTGCACATGTTGCACACAACATTTTTTCTACGATCGATTTAAATTTGTATTTATTTAAAATAATAGTTTTAAGGCAAAATATTAAAATTTTAAACTGACAACTTAATTACGGAAATTGTCACTGACAGACGTCATCCATAGGTAACTATGAATATGCTTTCGTTAGTAACAAGATTTAGATTAATGTCTATGGGCTTAATAAAAATTAGAGTAAAAATGTTTCTTTTTATTATCAAATAATATCGTTTAAGAAATATTTGGTGGTCTCTATAAGTACCTATATGTATGTATGTACTCGTATCTATACTCAAATTACAAGAAAAAATGGTATCTTTTGATTAAACTCGTAAACAATAGAATATCAAAGTACTTTTTGCACTAGTGCAAAAAGTTATACTTTTAATAGAGTAAATAGTGCAAAAAGTAGTAACTTTTTGCACGATCGTAGAAAAACGAAATTTGCTACCCAGAGGTTACCACCTGTCCTCAATTCATAGCAATGTTGTGAAGTCTACTGTTTTTAGATATTGTACAGGGTGGCTCGATTTGGACTCTATGTATGGGGAACTCGATAACCGTAAGAAATACAGTGTCAGTCAAATTAGGGCAAAATTGTGCATTTAACAATTTCGTAAAAAAAAGTTTGAACCTGTTTATTTAATTTTACTATTTCTTATTTTTATTAAAGATAAAGGTTTTAATTTTCCACTTAACACAAAAACCAACTAAAATATTTTTATAGAATGTAAAAATTTCAAAAGTAACAAACTTTAAAATTACGCCAAAGCAAAATAAATAACTTAAAAAAATACAGATAAAAAATTTAAAATACATATTCATATTAATAACGCCAAAAAACTATAAAAAAATATATTTCGTATTTTAAAAAAGGAAGTTGGTGATAATCCCTCGAAGACGAAACGTTGGATTCCAAACTGGATACCATCATTGAATAAAACGGCAAAGTGGCAATGCAAAAGTGCAATCCAATTTGAAATCCGTATTTAAATAAGCTCAGGAAAAATAAAACGATTTTTCAATATTTCGTTTTTTTTTCGGATATCTCCGGAATACTCGGAATTTCAAAACTGTCCAAACGGTATAGAGTTAGGCACGTAAATGAGTAATTTTGCCGCAGTCTGACTGTATCTTTTACGGTTTTCGAGTTCCTCATACATAGACTCCAATTCGAGCCACCCTGCACAGGGTGTTCCAACGAGGACTAAACAGGGGCTTATTTTTGACCTTCTCTGTACTTTAAAAACAAACCAAAATATCCATTCGATGTGTTTTTTTTCCGCTAAATCCAAATATTGAACCAAAAAATATTTGAACTAAAGACAAAAGACTTACGTCAAGGACGAACTGTTTTTTAAATGGAACACCGTGTATATTACTAAATTTTTGGACTCTCTAGAGAAATCTAAACACGTTTCGTGTAGAATACCTGATATCAATCTTTAGCTGTTTACGAAATATTGACAGTTGTGGACATTTTGACACTTTGACAGGCTCTGAAATCTACATCCCACGAGATCAGAGAAAACGGTTTGCACATTTCTTAGGTTTTCATAAGCTATCGAATGACAGTAACTTTGAATTTAACCCACGCATAAAATTAACCGGAACTTTTAAACTTCCGGTTAAATTCAAAGTTACTGCCATTCGATAGCTTATGAAAAACTAAGATAGGAATGTTCAAACTGTTTTCTTTGATCTCGTGCGGTTTAGATTTTAGAACCTGTCAAAGTGTCAAAATGCCCACCTTTCAACTGTCAATATTTCGTAAACAGCTAAAGATAGGTATTATTATACACCAAATGTGTTTATATTTCTCTAGAGAGTCCTAAAATGTAGTAATATACAGGGTGTTCCATTTCAACAACAGTTCATCCAACAGTCTTTTATTTTTGGTTCAATTTTTGAATTTAGCAGAAAAAAATACATTGAATGGCTATTTTGGTTTGTTTTAAATATACAGGGAAGGTAAAAAATAAGCCCGTGTTCAGTCCTCGTTTGAGCCACCCTAAGCACTATTAGATATATATTATAAGCCTTACAAACATTTAAACATCTTTTCAACTTTGTTTTTAGTATCAAAATTTCGGATTACTCCCCCGTAGCTCACAAACTGACGACGCCCTTGTGCCCACTCAGCTTTCGCTCAAAATGCCGAAAGGGTCTAATATTTTCAGAACGGCTGAAGATGAAAAAACATAATCTATTACATAAAGAATATTGGTTGTGCTCGATTCATAAATATCAGTGGCAATGTTGCCATATTCATCATTTTAAGATACCTCCAATATTACAACTTTCCTTATTAGGAAAAATGGATTAAAAATGACAAGCAATTGACAAATGTAAAAAAATTATTTTTATTTTATTTGGATGTGTGAATCCCATATTTAATCCCTTTTTTGTTAAGTTATTTTAATGTCTCGTCAAAATGGCTTTCGAATTAAAGGAATCTCAGTGGATTAATATTTTGTTTTTTCGGAGCCTTTTGGGGCCAAAATAAGCTCCTATCAAAAAGAATGTAACCTATTTGTTATTTTCAATCCACGTTTCTTAATCAAGTTTGAATGTACGATTCTTTTTGAACATAAAGAAATTTCTAATTTTGAAAGTATCTAAAAATGGTAAATTGGTCGACATTGTCATTGATTTTTATGAATCGAGTACAACCAATAATCCCTATGTAGCAAATTTCGTTTTTTCATCTACAACCATTCTGAAAATATAAAACCGTTTCAGTACTTTTGAACGAAAACGCTGGGTTGTCATATTTTAAGAAACAAACAAAGTAAAGATCTTATATTTGGGTGTTATAGTAATAGTGATGCGATGAACTAATTGCGATAAAAATGAACAGGAATTTCCACTAAAAAAAGAAACGAAGTTACATACGATATCTAAATCTGAAAAATCGCAAATCCGGCGTTTCTTCATCTTAATCCGTCTGAAAATTTTATACCGTTTCAGTACTTTTGAACAAAAAAGGTGGCTTGTCATATTTCAGAAACAAACGAAGTAATATTCTGATATTTGGCGATTTGGTGTGATGAATCAATTGCCATAAAAATAAAGAGGAGCCCCATTAAAAAAAATTCCGTTGTTCTTGAAAGACACTGTATAGTACTGTATAACCATTGCGTTTAACCCTTTTTTGTGTCTATTTTAGTTATGCTTTTAACCTTTTTCTGTGTCTATCTTAGTTTTCGCTTTAGATAAGGTTCTAAATATTACTAATTCAAAGTAACCTAAACTTGAACCGACAATCGACCATTCACATAACTCAGTACATAAAAGAACGCAATTTTGTCTAATTTTTTGAAATATCTAATTCAAAGTTATTTTTTGTTTCAGTTATTTTTCTGTTTGTCCGCCACTAAATAAATAAATGTATCTTTTAACATGGTCTACTTAGTACTTGCATTTTTCGATCATATTTTGTTACACTTACCAGGATCTCTGCCACTATTATCGGTGATATATGCATATCCCTGATCAGTATGGTCCAAGACGATATCGTACAAAAAGCTTCCATTAAAACTAGCAACGTGTTCCGGGAACGTGAAACTCAAAACGTTCTCCATCTTTGCGATGTCGTACACCAGTAACTTCGGCTTACATTTTGCCACCGGCAAACTGGTGAGGGTTTCCGTCCTACCTCCGTCTATAATCCAGATCTGGCCCTTAGCGGGATCGATTTCCACGTTCTGAACGTTTTGCAGAGCGTCGCAATCGTCTATATTATTCAGCTCCCAGGACGGAAAGGGCGCTAGCAGCGGAGCTGTTTCATTGGAGGGTTCCGAGGGGATTCGAGTGAGGGTCGCGGGGACTCCCCCTTTCATTCTGGGGAGCGTTATGTAATAAAAGCCCTCAAAGTACTTTAGGCCGGCGATGATGTTGTTTTCGGGGACGTACCGTTGTTGCTCCAAAGCCTGCCTGTAAACTTCAAAGCTGGGCCACGTAAAATTGACATAATGCCATTCCCGTATAACTCTGAACTTCGCCGACGACACATCTACCGTCGTAGCCAGACAAAAAAGCGCGGTAAATAACTTGGTCGTTATCATCATCGTGAAGAAGAACGACGAGAGAGAACGACGAAATAAATACAACTGACCACGATGTTGTTATTGTATAGTTGTTTTATACCTCGGTAAGCCGGTAGGTAGTGGAAAATTATGTAAATGATGCTAATTGAGGATTCTTTATGTTGCTTGAGATTTTTCGTTCACGGTTTGGTATTGAAAGAGCTCGATTTGCGGTAGGGCGACGCTACGCGTCGTGAATAGATTAGCAGGGAGTACATCCCCGGGTTTTTCGCAAAACAGTATCGTATCACAAGCTTCAGTTTCCTTGTAGCCAATCACATCGAAAAAATATTAGGAAAATCTGATAGTCCGGGGTCATGTGATACTATGAAAAAAGTTGACTAATAGCCACATTTAATAGGGATCCCTTAAAGTAACTTCAACAATGACAGAGTTCGGTACATTTATAGCGTTTCATTTTCATAACGATTTCTTCAATTTTATGTACGCGCCTTTAAAATATAAAGGCTAATTGAATTACCAATTTCGTAAAGGTTGAAATACATGCTATTCGTTTAGGGCGGCATTTTATTTTACGCCAAATTTATCCCAATTACTAGAAGCGAGACTAGAAGCCTAAAGGTCGCTCTTCTTAGGCCCTACTTTATTTCTATATCGACTCTCCCCATTTATGGGAAAAAATTAATTTGAATATCCTTGCATTAGAAAAGTAATTTTGAATAGTTTGAGATCGAGTTTGAGATAGTACCGGTTAGTCTATTATTATGTTTTTTGAATATACAGGTTGAGTCAAAAATTAGTGACATACTAAACTCTTAATTTAAACGAAACACAGTGTATTTAGGCCTATTTATGTAAAATACTGGGGATTTTGATCTTTTGCGTCTAAAATCAGTTGTTTTCGAGATTTCAACATTTAATACAATGGAAAAAATGCATCTGAAAAATTTTCATTAGAAAAGGCAGTTTGGTTAGTTTGGGTTACTCTGAGTTGGTTTGGCTAAAAATCGCAACCGCGTTAACGCGCTCTTGATATTCACCGCGCACACTACTTAACCTAGCCCAAACTAAACTAACCCAGGATATCTGTGTATAAAATGACAACAAAATAATTACGGAAAATAGTATATTATTTTATATGGATGAAAAGTAACTTTTCCTCCAAATAAAATATGCTGTTTTTTCTTCAAATGTCGACAAGTGAATACAAAAACATCTCTTTTGAATAGTAATAATAATAATTATTATTAAAGATAAGTGGGGTCGTAAGGGGGCTTAGACCGGTGTCGGTGAATAGGCACAGGTTGTTGCCATAGTAATGTAACATAAAGCTGTCAGTGGGCACTGTCAACAATAATTATTTTTTTTAAATTGCGTCTCCGATTGCGTTTTAATTCCATATTGATAAGCAGTTATTGGGTAAGTTCGATTAAATAATAACCAATTTGTTCCTAAATTAGTGATTTTTAGAAATGCAGTGCATAAATTTAATGATAAATACAAATTTTAGTTTAATAAATCTCGAGTTGTTGGCGCTTATTTTGTTGTTTGTTTGTATCTATGTTGCTAGGACAACACTTTTACCTCTGCCGGCGGAAAAGTGAAAAGTAAAGCTCCGGCGGAGGAAAAACGAAACTTCACGGCCGCCTACACAGTCTAGTAATGACGGATTTACTGACGTTTGAAGAAAAAATATTTTTTTGGAACGAAATTATTTAATTGATTTTTTTTTAAAAGCTTTTAGTTTCGAAATACATGCGTTCGAAAAGTTAAAATTTTAGGTTAGAAAAGTAATTTGTATTAATATGCGTTAATCTTCATTGGCAAAAATGGCGTCCATTATATTGCTAAGAAAAACTAACTACAATTAACCTAAAATAACTAATCTATAAATCATTCATACAAATACCAAGCGCGTTCATGGTCACAAAGTAACCAACACTAGCCCAAACTAACCAAAATGTATAATTCAGAATATCAAACGGGCTCTTCATTTTTACTAACACACTAACCACACTTAAACTAACAAAAACTAAATTAAAGATCAAATATATATATTTGTTAAAGATATAAGTATAAAATCGCGAGATAACCTCTTAAAAAATTCGATTTTTGAACAATAGTTTGGGTTTACATAACGAGTATTTAAATTACTAGTGAAGTTGAATACGTACTTTCACAGGAGCGACGGACGTACACTTTTTTCCTACGACCACCTATGAAAATAACGCAAAAAGCACTCTTTATATTCTTTAGAAACCGATTAAATCACACGGGAGTTGAAGTCCACTTTTCAATACGTGTGCTGAAAAGTGCTCGTGGCGTCAACCACATCTGTCAAGTCCAAAGGTCAAATCAAATATGATGCCAAATTGACAGCATTCGCCACCTATTCAAATAGAGTCCACGTGTAATGAAAAATTTTACAACACGCGTGTGATATAAGACTCTTTTTAGCCACGTTAATTATGCTTTTTATCTCATTTTCGTATGTGGTCGACTCAAGGGCGTCGCCAGCAGCTTGTGAGTGTGGTCGGTATATCCGAAATTTTGACACTAAAACTAAAGTAGATTTTTTTTTAGTATTGAAAATGCTATTGCGATCACTTTTATGGAAACTTAATAAGAATTTCGTGACCTCGACCAGCGCATACGGATAATATTGGATTTCGTGACCTCGACATAATGAAATTCCGACATTGAATCGGCGTGGTTAAGGCTCAGTAAATAAAATATCATGCTTGTGATAAATAAAATATCTTGCTTGTGTTAAGACGTAACGGATACTTTGACGACGCCGACAGTGTGTTGTTGGTTATTCTAAATGTTCGAATAATATTGTTGAATAAGGTAAGTTAGTGTTATTTTATACTGTGATTTAAATCTAAATTTAGACCGTAAAAATTAAAATGCAATATTTTTATTACTTATTAGAAGCTGGATTAGAAGATACAAGGTGATTCTCAAAATATGTCGAATTTATGACATAGTGTCAGTTAAAAAATGCGAAATTTGTCAGTTTCGCTATTTATGAACCGAATTAGATAAGGGAAGATAAAAGGAAAATATTCTATTACGTACTTCGCCACTCTCATTGAATAGTAAAAATTTACAGGATTGGTAAATTAGTACCGATCTGTCAAAAATGTCAAATTTGACAGTTTCGTTATTTATTAACCGATTTGAATAAACTTTCAAAAAGATACAGGGTGATTCTCAAAATATGTCGATTTTAAAAAAGTATTTTTAACAGAGCATCTGTCAAAAATGTCCAATTTGACAGTTTTGCTATACATTCTACCGACACCCACATTATATTTAGGTCATATATTTTTCCAAAGACTCTTTGATATGAACACTTTTTTAACATTATAATTGATTTGTGCTGTTTGGGTAAGTTACTCTAATATCGAGCATCTTGAGAAGTATATAGGGCGATATGAGATAAAGCCATGGCGAATTTCTCCTAAAAACATGCGAGCTTGTCTGTACAAGGCGATCAGTTATATGTGTACCTACCCAAAAACTTTTTTGCTAGTCGGCTTAAAAAGTTGTAAAATAGTTTTTGAGGGGTACATATAACTTATCGCCCTGTACAGATAAACTCGCATGCTTTTAGGAGAAATTCGACGTGACTTTTTATTGCAAATTCGCAATACTTTTGTTGCAAATGCGCAAAGCTTTTGTAGCAAACTCGCAGGGTATTTTAGCAAATTTATAATAAATACTTTTGTTGCAAATTTGCAGCGCTTTTGTCGCAAATTCGCAGTGCTTTATTAAAAAATCATAATGGACTTTGAACACAGAGTTGAGACTTTGTGACATAAAATCATACAAATTGCTGTGCTTTTATGACAAGAACATATCCATTTGGATCAAAGAATTTTAGGCGTTTATCCCAAATGTGTCCTGAATTTGCATCAATTGAGCCATGCATTTGGCATATATAAAATGCATGGCGCAATTGATTCAAATGCGTACGCATTTGAGCCAATCAAATTGTTTTTTCAGTGTATTTATGAACTGATTTAAATGAAATTTTATAATTAGATTGGGGAAAATAAACGAAAAATAAGTTTTGACATATGTAGTACCTGTCAAAAGTGTTAAATTTGACCGTTTCGTTATTTATGAACCGATTTGAATGGAATTATATAATTGGATTAGGAAAAATAAAAAAAAAAATATGAAATTATTTAATTATACTAGCAAAAATTAAAAAATTTTTTTTAACATGGTATCTGTTTAAAATGTCAAATTTGACAGTTTCGCTATTTATGAACCGAATTAGATTATAGAGAAAATAAAGGAAATATTTTTTGAAATGTTAAATTTGACAACTTCGTTATTTATTAACCGATTTGAATTAACTTTTAGACTAGATTAGGGGAAATGAAAGACAAATATTTTTTGATAAAGTATGTATGTATGTCACAAATGTCAAATTTGACAGTTTCGTTATTTATGAACCGATTGACAAAAGAACGCGGCGTCACGGCGGCTACAGCCAAGGAAACCGCAATACTCGCCAATATGTTTTTATCGCACTCTGCCTTAAAGGTCCCTTAAAGCAAGGCTCTCCCCACAGTCCCCACCATATCGAACAACACCACTACCAAAGAGTATATAATGTAAAGAGAGGACAGTAAGACAGAGCAATCAAATTAGAGAGGGATAGATGAGAACTCCGATTAAAAGGGCGCCTCGTATGTTATCGGACGCAATCGTCAAACAAGGACGATGAGCCAACACAGTGGATTCAATATATCCCGTAAAGGTCAAGTTTAGATTTAACAGGGAGACGATTGGTTTAGTTTTTTAATTCATATTGTGTAATTGAAATTAGGTGTGTAAACTTTAATTATGATATGTAACACAATTCATTTAATAGAATCTTTTAAGAATCACTTGGTTAAATTTTGCTTACCTGCAATACATGCATTTTTCATGACTTTTCTCAAAAAATCCTCGGATTTCTGATAAAACATTAATTGTTTTAATTTTATTACTAAATATTGACAAAATTCTACTCTAATAATTAAGCTTCATACTCACTTTCGCGAATTTCGCCTTTTTTGACATAAACTGTCATTTTCAGCTTTAAAATTATTCGCAGCGAAAAATTTTATTTTTTTTTTCGAATTCTACCATAATTGTGAATTAACCTCAAATTTCTAGACTGCTTTGCTATACTTATTTGTTTATTCCTTTCATTAGTTAAATTGTAGAATGGATACTTTGACCATTGGATAATAATATTAATTATATTTTTTTCGATGGAGATATTATTTTATGTTCCGTTTGCGTCCTTTTGGTAATTATCCTAATGTACGAAATACCCACCAGCTAAATGACACCAGAAAAGAAAATTTTCGGTTAGAAATATATTTTTAAAATGCGATTTTCGCAATTTAGTTGCAGATATGAGATTAATTGAGCCCATTCTGGACCTAAATAGTAATATTAAGATACTAGTTTTGAGAGACCATATTTTATCGCACGAGCACGAAATTTGGAAACGACCCGCGTGTATTTTATACCATTTCTTCTATTTTGCACGTTTTTTAATGAAAAACATTAATTTATTCAAGTCGCTATCAAAAGTTGGACGTCCATCTTGTCACTTTTGGCGTCTGTACTATTAGGAATCCCCAGAGATAAATAAATATCTAAAGAGAGATTGCCGAATGATACGGAAGTTTTTAAGACCGCTTATTCATTGCGCATTCCCGAGGAGTGTTGCGTTTGGTGGCAATCGTTGAAACTAAAATTTTGAACAGCTTACCCACCTGTGAGTCAGCGTGACATTTGATTTGAATTTGAATCTCGATCAAAAGTGATAAAATATTAAATTATTTAATTTGTTAACAACGGGTAATACTTTTGTGCCTGTTAATATTTGCTTAAATAGTGTGGTTTATTTTTAAGTAAAGTTGAAACAATTAAAGCGTAAGTATAATGTCTCTGAAATTATATAGTTCGCAGTTAATATAGGATAGGCTTACAGAAAATTCGTTGATTTTTTTTCCTCGGGAAACTTTTTGCTTTTTATTGTTCAGAGAGAATGTAGACCAAAATATCTATTGCAACTGGAATATGGCCTTAGAAATAATCGAATACGATATATTTCCGCTACCGCGGTACATTTCTTATGTCTTTGTATTAACCAAATATTTTGAAGACCAAGCAAATAATATTGCATTTCTATACCATACTTAGCTGATAGTTGCCGCTAGAGGATGTTTGTTCCAAATTATACAGTGAGTAGCAAATTTTTTGTAAAATTGGCGTTGTCCAGAATTTATTTTTACTCTCTCGCGCATATAGGGCTATATAGAAAATATTGTAATCGTCCAAAATATCGAATTTATTTTTTTTGCAAATCTCGACGAATCATGACCCCTAGAGTCCTAAAAACATAAAATTTTGAAAAAAAAAAAACAGTTTTGTATATCCCCAACACCTAACTTAGAATTACTTTTGCACAATATGATTAGATTAGTGTCTAAATAGATAAATTCCAATAAAATTATTTGGCGCCAATGGTTTATAAATTTAAAAAACAATAAATTTATATAAAATATGTTGGAGATTTATTAAATAATTACCTCTAGGTATCTCTAAAATAGTTAGTATATCCCAACACCTAACATTGACATAATTTTGTACAAAATTATTAATGTAGGGTCTAAATAAGCAGTTTCAACTGAAATTACGCAAAAACCAAACTTACCAAAAGTTACTAATGCATAGTAATACCTATTATGAAAAATGATCGGTAAATTTTTACTTTGCGCACTTTTCGAATTTTGCAATTTTCTTTGTGTGACATGTATTAGATAGTATTAGAAGTATTTTGTGACACTTTACATATTGCGCAAAGCTCTTTTGACTCCAAATATTGAAAAAAAATCACTGGCTGTTTAGTATCCCAATATATTTTAACGCGAAACACTCCTAATTTTACTTTAATTATGAAAATTTACTTGCAATGTTGTCACACTTGATTAACATTCTTGATTTTCAAGTAGCTAAATGTCTCAGGTCAGGTGCATATTTCAAAAAGTGGAACTAAAAAAGTACCAAAGTAAAGAGACAAGCGCGTTACGCGCGCTTGTATAGCTTAAGGGATGGTATGGCCACAGACTAAAGAAAATCGGAAAACTCATTCCTCAGATACTTAATAGACCATCTTCGTGAATCACCCTGTATATATCTTTTTAATTATAAATCATTTACGCAAAATAAGTTTAATCAAAAATATCTATTTAGATAAGTACTAACTTATTTATACTTTATTTAAATTTAGTCAAAATTGGGTGTTGGGGGGGATATAGTAGTAAACAAGTACCAAGAAAATGTGTGTCTATGTGGGTGTCTGTGTCTGTCACACAACTTATCTCCAAAACCGTTAAGTCGATTTCGACCAAAATCGGTATTTGGAGGTTTCTGGTGAATATATCCAGAACTTTTTTTCAGTTTCTTTTCTCCTCAAAATTAAGGGTAAGTAGTTTATATGAAGAAAAAAAAATTAAAAATTCTCTAACGATTTTATTTAAATTTTTTACATGTTTACCATCTAGTAAGACTAATCACGTAGATACTGCACCATTTTTTTCGGGAAAAATCGGTAAAGGCCACTATACCCTTGGAACAAAAATGGAAAAAAATCGATTTTATCGATAACGGCTTTAACGATTTTATTCACTCTGTACTTATTTACCAATTAGTAAGGGAAATAATTATGCATTTGTTTAGTTTTCCTAGGAAAAATAAGATAAAGCCACTTTACTAGTGGAAACATTCACCCTCCAATTTTTCCTAGTTTTGTGGCGGAACTACCTATGTCCCATTTTTTTTTAGTTCTGTGGCAGAATCATATGAGCGAGAGAGAAAGTATGTGCGGCCTTGCCGTACCGTCTGTTTAATGTTGTTTTCCTTTTAGTTAAGTGTTAAACAAAGTCTGACCCTGGCCAATTCGTATTCTTACTGATGTTGAAGTCCAAACCCTACTGTCATAAGTTGGAACCACACTGATTGATGCAAAACTCTTAGTCCTTATTTCCTGTTTGGCTTCCAATAGAAATAATGTAGGCGCATACTTTCAGACTAAAGTTGAAGAGATCGATATTCAATGGGAAAATGAACAAAAGTCCGAAATATTCGTATTATAAGGAATCCTCAACCATCTCTTGAGCCCCATATATTACGTAACATAATAAGTATAGTATAGCCTAGATTATTTTTCTAATTTCTGGAAATCTTTTTTGCCGTAATCCATGTACAGAATAATAATAGGTAATAATTTTAAATATAGTAATTGTGTGGTCAGAGACTAGTTTTAAAAAAATGTAAATTTTTCGTTATCAGTGTTCTACACCCCTGGCTAATGGAGGTACAAATAAACACTTTTTTATTGTTCCTGAAAATAATTCGAAAGAACGCGAAGAATGGCTCCAGATTATGATGAATTTAAATGATAAGTCGACTAGAATGTATTTGTGTGGAGACTATTTTGAAGATAAAAACTTTGCAGATTCGTCACAAAGGAGATTAACTAGCTTTGCGGTACCCTTTTTAAAGCCTCGAATCAAAATTATCAGTGATATTCTAATTAGACTTCCTCACACTTCCCACAATGTTCCCCATATAACCCAACCTACTCCATCCACAAGTACATTAATCCTTGTTTTATACAAACTGTTCTATAAGGGCTAATCCTCCTGAGAACCGACATTTCACTTTTTTTCGGTTTTTGAGGTTTAGATTAAAATAAAAATTATATATATTTATTATAATCAAATGTGTTTTATGTAACATTAATAAACTTCCCTATTTTATAATATAAAAAGGGAACAATCTTCCTTAAAAGAACGTTGTTTGTTTAACACCTAATGTATGCTTAAAAATTAAATTATACGTTATAATATTACAAAGTCGCATCACAAAACTTTCGTCAAAATTACATAATTATGCATAAAACCTTTGAAATATTTAAATGTGCCTAAACTAACTAGGTACTTTGCTCCTAAAAAAAATCTTTTTTAGGTACTTTTTACCTCTACGTTCTTATGTAAGCTCTGAAGTTGTGTTTCAAATATCAGAAACACCTTCATTTTTCTATAGGGGCAAAACATTATCGAATATATTTGAACTAATGACAAAAACGGAAAAATTATATGCGAATTTTAATAAAACCGTATTCAGAAATTATTGAATTTGCAATTTTTACTGAATTTTCATTCCGACACATAATTTTTGGCAGATTTTACGGGTAAAGTTCGCCAAGAAAAATGATTCGGAATGAAAATGCATTAAAAATAGCAAATTTAATCACTTCGGATCACAGCTTAAATAAAACAATAATTTTGAATATGGCGCCATACAGTCGGTAAGGAAATAATTTACATTACCGACCCATAAACACAAAAACAGTTATCTGTAATACCGATCAACCCATATGTAATTCTTCCCGAGGATACTGGCGGCGCTAGAGAAACCTGTCTTAAAAAAATATCATTGATTCGGCAATCTCTCTTTTTTATTTTATCTCTGGGAATCCCATTCAAAACGGTGTCGAAATTTTTGCTAGTGAGCCTTGGCATTGAACAATTTTGTTAATATCATAGTTTTCAGTCAACAAATTTCGACAATACTTTGCGCATCGAATGATACCAAAATAGAAAAAATATATTACTAACCTGCTTACATCTTCCGGTACTTGGACCAAACCTATAAAACCTATTCTAAAGCATAAATTCGCAAAAAAGTTAAAACTATTTGAACTTTTTAGCAAATATTCACCGACAAAATTTCGCGTCAATGAGTATGGACTTATTTGATTGTCATTGGTATGGACCAAATCTTACATTCGCGCGAAAAATCAACAACTGTCAAAAAAGGCAAAATTTTCGGAAGTGAATATGAAGCTTTAAAGTGAGATTCGAATAGAATTTACTTTTTCGTTGGTTTATCTACATACTAAGAGTTTATCCCCTCTATGTTTTGAATGAAACTTTCCTTTAAAATAATCGAAAAATATTGATTACACCTTTTTAATTTAAACTGAAGGAAATTCTTATTTGAATAATTAAAGCTTTTAGACGTCCTGAATAAATTTTAATAAAAATTCGCCGAAAACATTAAAAAACTGAATTTTATCAAATTTTTTAATTAAAATAAGTTGAGCACTGAGATTTTAAGGAAATGCAAAAGTTTAAACAAATTCAGAGAATTTGAATGAAAATTACTCGATATAAAATAATTTTCTAGCAGAAAGTATTAGATATTTAGTAAATTTTGTCCTCATTGTCGTTATTTCGACCCACTGTGTTGTTTGTTTTGTTTGACTTGACGTCAACATCGCCCGCCTTGATACAAATTAAAAAGTTACATCCGGCAACGTCGCGATATCTCCGAGTTAAAGGGACGAGGTCATTGACACGGCTGACGAAAGATCAAAGGAAATTCGCCGGCTGTCTTCCCTTTACATTATATACTCTTTGCCACGACCATGGCAGAAGTTAAGTTTCATCACCGCGATATGCGTAAAATTCTCAAAGACCTACACGCAAAAGGCATCAGGACTGGACCGAATACCTGTCATCGTGTTAAAGAACTGCGCCAACGAACTAACACCAATTTTTTCCAGACTTTTTTTTCTGTCTTACCGAAAAGCGATTTACTCATCTTCTTGGAAAGTCGCTCGAGTGCAACCTGTTCCAAAAAAAAACATGAAAACCATGCCCTCAAATTATCGCTCAATTGCCTTGCTTCCAATAATCTCAAAGTCATGGAATGTGTAGTCAATCAGCAACTATAAAAAAAAAACTCAAGTACCTTGAGACCAACAGATAAACTAGCGATAGCCAATAAGGCTTTCGCAAGGAGAAATCGACAAGGGGATATATTGGCCAAAGTGACTCATATATTGAGAAGGGCAATTGAGAACTACGGAGAATCTCGAGCCATTGCGTTGGATATTTCGAAGGCATTCGACAAGGTTTGCGGACTGCTCAACAAATCGCCTGCCGTCCTTCGGACTAGGGGTGGGCAAAATAATCGATTATTCGATTAACTTTTTTGAAAATATCGATTATTTCGATTAATCGATTGTTTCGATAAATCGATTAATCGATTATTCCAATTAATCGATTATTTAGATATTTGCTAAATATTAAACATTTAATCAATTAATATTTTTTTTGCCCACTCCTACCGACTATTTTACAACAGATATAGTTTTTCAAATTTCAAATTAATAACACAGTGTAATTAGAATCCCTGGACTCTATTAATAATACGCGTTACAAATTTATCCAATACGGGATCCTCATTTCGACGCGCCTTTTCTGACAGTCTGGCTTCTGTTGTTGCCCAATTAGGTACAACACCAACACATAACCTCAACGGAGTGTTAGCACGTTAGCAGTATAGTATAGTCTTTATCTTTAAATTATGTATTTCGTTCTGTTAGATTGGGTTAGTTTGGGAGTTTCCAGCAGTACAAGCATCCAGGGTGTTTAGTAAAGGAGGTCAGATCATAAATGATCATATAGGGCAACTTGTTTTTCTTACAATGAACAAAAGATTTGTAAACCTACACAAAAATTGAATTTACGATTTGTATAAATAATAAAAGTTTGTTTTGAAGAAAATATTCTTCTTTAAATTCTTCTCCGTTTATTAGAAGTTAATAGTTATCCCACGTTGCAAAGCTGTAACACCTTGATCGTTCAACTTAGAATGGCTTGCAAACACGTACTCAAGTGATCTAATAGAGTATTAAACGCTAAGATATGAATGTACGAACCATTTTGTTCTCAGTTTATCAGATATAATGTTTTGTCCGGTATTTGTATTAATAATTGATTACTTCGATTAATGGATTCTCTCGATTATCGACAATGTAGGTTAGATCCGTTAATCGATTCTTTCGATTAATCGATTATTTCGATTTTCTCGATTAATCAACTATATCGATTAATCGATATTAATCGATTATTACAAATAATCGAAAATCGATTATTACTTTCAAAAATCGCCCAGCCCTACTTCGGACTGCCACTCTGCAGCTGGCTTGCCAGTTTCCTTAAGAACCGATCTCTGCACGTTGGAGTTGATGGACACATCTCAGACAGACACATTTATCATTAATGCGACGTGCCTCAAGGCGCAATACTTTCATCAACTCTGTTCCTCATCTGTATTAATGACCTGCTGACCGAAACCAATAAACCTGTTTACAGTTTTGCAGATGACAGTAGCCTTGTTTTCCAATTTATATCAGAAAAAACCTTTACCAGCGACTGAGACTTGTGACTGCAGAGAGGAGCAGATTACAGCAATTAATCAAGATCTGGAGAGGGTTGATGATTCATCAAACAGGAAAACCCTCTTCACGCGGGCATCGACTCACGTCTTTCAAACTTTATTATTATTTAAAAAAAAATAAAAAATTATTTGAAAGCATTTTTGTTTTAAAACTCTATTCCAAGGACGGTTGATTAAAATGAAGAATTTTTCTTCAGACAGGCGCTTATTTTACACTTATCCTATCAAATCTAGGGAATAGTATATTATTTTATATGGACGAAAAGCGATACTTTTCATGGCGCGCTCCTGTTTAACAGCCGAACGGAGTGAGGCTGGTAATAGAGAGCAAGCCATGAAAAGTAACTTTTCCTCCAAATAAAATATGCTGTTTTCTCTTCAAATGTCTACAAATTAATGCAAAAACATCTCTTTTTAATAGTAATAATATCTAATTATTATTAAAGATAAGTGGGTTCGCAAGGCGGCTTAGACCGGTGTCGGTGAATAGGCACAGGTTGTTGCTATAGTAATGTAACATAAAACTGTCAGTGGACACTGTCAACAATAATTATTTTTTTAAGATTGCGTCTCCGATTGCGTTTTAATTTCGTACTGATAAGCAGTTATTGAGTAAGTTCGATTAAAAAATATCAAATTTGTTCCTAAATTAGTGATTTTTAGAAATACAGTCACAAATTGAGTGATAAACACAAATTGTAGTTTAATAAATCTTGAGTTGTTGACGCTTATTTTGTTGTCTGTTTGTATTGTATCTATGTTGCTATGACAACACTTTTACCTCCGCCGGCGGAAAAGTGAAAAGTAAAGCTCCGGCGGAGGAAAAACGAAACTTCACGGCCGCCTACACAGTCGAGTAATGACGGATTTACTGACGTTTGAAGATAAAAATATGTAAATGCGGGCAACGCCGATGGTTTTTCTATAGCGGGCATGCTCCACTTAAATTCATAAAATACAAAAGATGTAATAATAGGAAATTCTGGATGAGTGTCAGTTCTATGAAAACAAGGAACAACTTCAGAACTGCAATAAAATAGAATGATTTTTATTAATTTAAACGGGCGTAAATACTTGTAATTGTGAATATTGGAGGTGTAAAAATAGAATTATGTCGCACAAAGTGGTTACTTAAAAAATATATTCTACATAAATGGAATTTTAAAGCTTGTTGTGAAAATATAACTTAGTCTAAATGAACAGCTCTCAACATACTAATGAATCTATTTACTTAAAAATGACGCATTATTATTAATAAAACCCGTGGTTAGTTAAAT